>CABFVX010001381.1:0-23680 GCA_902151425.1 Timema shepardi | reverse complement strand
CCCCCCCCCCCCGCCATAACTAGATAATCTACACGCACTCTCTCTCACTAAGCGACTATATATACATATAGACATACATACCCAGCTCTGATTATGGACAGTCAGTGGCTTCTATCATGATAAAGGCTTCACAGTTATTTATAATTCACACTTAGGCACCGTTCTTCAGACAACAACCTACAAACGGTGTTTCAAATGCAACACACACGTTCTGTCCCTAGAATATGTTGTTGGAGTTTCAGAGACAGAAAGTTGATGGCAATATAAACGTGACATTCTTACCAGAAAAAAATATTAAATAGAATATGCAGGTAAGTGTTAAGCTTTGTTTATTACACACGTGTAGATATTATAGCTTTAGTAAGTATAGAATATAGTGATATGAGAATAAAAAAGGAAAAACATACTATTAGTAATATATATCTGCTTGAATATTTGTCTATAATTTTTACTAAATTTGGTTTAATTTAAGGTGTGTCACACACCCCCACCCCCACCCCCATACACACACACACTGCACACACACACACACACACACACACACATTGCACACGATCACCCATACACATTCAATACTCTGTGTGAAAATATAGAATTCTTACCTGTGTGATATGACATGTGTTGGGTACAATTTCTGCCAAGAAGACGTTGTGACATGGTTTCCCAGGCCTCCATTATCCTTCCAAGCTTCACACCACCCGTCAACACCCTTCATGACGCTGCAGACACCGCCTTAAGCCCCCGCGCCGCCCGCCCCCAGATATCAGAGTACTCACAGTCACCCGCGTACCCACCACCAACGTAGGAGGAGGTAAAGTCGGAAAAACCAATAAATCTCGACAATTTAACAATGTTCAAAACTTATTTAAATGTTCAAATTACGGGAGAAACTAAACAGAATTGCTGACACATTAAGGGAAGCATACCCGACGCCCAATAATGCACGTTCCCTATCCAAAACCCTGGGGCACACATGATAAATAAGGGGCACTAATTATAACTAAGGGGAACAAATTATAGCTAAGGGGCACACACTATAAATAAGGGGCACTAATTTATAACTAAGGGGAACAAATTATAGCTAAGGGGCACACATTATAAATTAGGGGCACACATTATAAATTAGGGGCACACATTATAAATTAGGGGCACACATTATAAATCTAATGGGCACACATTTATATCTAATAGGGCCAAAATCTAATGGTCACAAATAAAAATCAAATGTGCTAAATTCATAAGCCCTGGCTAGTGGGTAGGATCCATTGTGATGTGGTGGCCATCCCCCCCGTCTAACGATACCAGGATGTGGATACGGTTGCATAGTTTCGGGGAAGGGTGATGTCACACCATAGACAAACCCGAGATGTGGACGGAGGAATAACGGTAAATATACTAGATGTGAAAAAAAAAATCAATTGACATCAAAAAATGTCTCTCTCTCAAGGCAAATAGCTTTAAGGGTGTTCCGAAACGTCGTACTAGACTACTCGTTTATATTGATGAGCGGTTATTCCAAAATGGTTTTTCCCGCTTCCTCCACTCAAATGCAGGTACACTTCATGTAAATAAAACTCCTTTAATCCCTAAAACCACTAGCGTAGTTATTGCTTAGGCATAACACATCCAACCCGATAGTAAGACGCGGTGATAAAATTTGTATGTATGTTTCATACAGCTATACCAGCGAAGATACCTTAGTTGAGTATGTGGATGGCCAGTCTACTTAGCTAAGAATCTAGGTTTTGATTCCTGGTAGTTTCATAACTTGTTGTTGGATATATAATATATTTTATTCATACATTGAGTAATTTAGCATTAGAAGACTTGGTGTTGTGTTTGCTCCATCTTTAAACTTGTTTTACTATAAACAATATTATTTATTTAAATCTCAATTTCTAAATTATTTAAAGAAAATAAATCTATTCACAAAATTCATTTGTTTATACATTTTCTCTGGTTTTAATTTGTGATATTTAATGAATATTAATGGATTACAGCAATAAATTAANATTAAAATAATATATATATATATATATATATATATATATATATATATAAATTAATATTACTTACATACCCGATAAGCAACATATCCAAATTAGCCATACACCACATATTGACATATTGGTTGTATATACCACTGGTTTTATCTTTAACAAACTGAGGCATTAATAATGTGTAGATGAACTGACATATTAACTGCAAAATATATATTATTACGGCTTTCAATTTAAAACTATTATATTTTTACTGGCAATCCAAGCCTTCAATTAATCTTATTATAAAGTTTTGTCTTCAATAAATCCAAATTTTATGAAATGGTTTTCCAGGAAATGCATATATATCAGACTAAATTGTTTCTTAATTTTTCATTAATTACAAGTGTTTGTTAATAATATCACTGCCAGTACTTTAATTTGATTTTTATTCTTCTAAGTATTCATTCAATTACTTTGTAAGTTGTTAGTAAATGTATCAACTATAATAATGGGTAGTTAAATACGGATATAATCAAATTAATCATGCATATATACTTACATACAAATATACATATAAATACATAAACAAATTTACATACATACACAGATATAGACACACATATCTACATCCATACACACATATCTACATCCATACACACATATACATAACTACATCCATACTTGACTTCATAAACAAAAACATACATATATAGCTATATACATAACTACATACACACATACATGGATACATAATCCCCAGTATATTTTTCCACACTTCCTTATCCTTGCATACTTCCTTCGATTCAACATCATCCATAGAGCTAGTCATTGATACTCCATTGTTTATTAACCTACTAATTGTCCTCCTTTTCACACATTCGTCTACAAAATTCAACCACGTGTTAAATGGCCCACCCCTTTCTTGTTGTCAGCACACTATATCTTTATATATATATATATATATATATATATATATATATATATTCTTTGTCATTAGATCCACATTCTTCTTCACAACATGACCAAACAAACGTAAAATGTTTATTTCACGATATCCATCTCATTCCTTTTCGGACCGCCCTCCTTCAGCACACAATCATTACTGACTCTGACCATAAGAGTTTTTCCACATACATTTTCTAGATATCTCATACCAACTGTATCCGCCTTGCTCTTGTGTTTCTCCTGACAAATCCAAGCTTGATAACCTTAAGATAATGTTGGTGTCTATACACTTTTATATAAAACCATCTGTACTTCTTTCGATATTACTTTATTCTATACAATAGTCCACATACATCAAAATACTCTCTGAAATGTGTTCACCTGTCTATAGGTTTAACCATCCATCACTCCATTATTACAGAATTGTGGCTACACACCTCATGAAATGACAGACATGCTTTGCAATCTCGGTACAGCTGAAGACAAGTCACTGGTGGCAGAACGTCTAAATGAAGAGAGATAACCAAACAGAAGTCATCCTCATGGCCAAATGTTCACCGCTATCAACAGGCGATTGCTTGAAACTGGTAAATTCGTAGAGAATAGGCATGACACTTGCGTCACGCAAAACTTTAGAGCAGCCCCGTTTAAACAAGATGTATTGGAACACATCGTTGAAGCACCATCGAACTGCACAAATACAATCGCTTTTACAATGGATGCCAGAGAAGCAACCGTGTGGACGGTTCCAAACGAGCAATTACTACTTCTGTATTATTTTTAGCAAGTACAAGTGACAGCGAAAAGTTCTGAAAATTTGGCAAGACATCTTTTCAGTGGCTCTTCTACATGCCAAAATTGACTTAAGATCGACGACCATACTTCCTCTCCGAAGGTAGCAGTGTTTGGGATTTTTACCATTAAAGTAAATCCATTAACCCACAATCTTCGGGTCCAGGGGCGAAGGTTTTACCTCTAGAACATCGAGATAGATTCAATGCATGTACCACTTGCTCGATGGATCTCCTGCACACTTCAGTGTTGAAGCCCGTCACAAGATTTCCACCACACCTTACTATGGTTTGATTGAGAGAGTTAGAACAAAGAGGAGGCAACCACTCTCACGGACATGATATCACCCTCTTTGTTTATTTAATTATTTTTTTGGGGACAACTTCAGTCATTGATGGAAGATACCCTGGTGGAAACTTAAAATGAACTCAAGAGCCTGGGTCACCCAGTCCTGTTTCAACATTGACTACACTCCTAGTTTTGAGTAGGTCCGACATCTGGTGGTTCGTATTTGTAACTTGTTTATTAACATATACGTTAGCACTTTCAAAGGCCATTAGATATGTGCTGAACAGTATTGTGTTGCCTACCCTAGATACACATATGGAGCAGACTATGATGTCTAATAACGTCGCCATTTGGTGTCGCTTATTCCAAGACCATTACATGGATACACTAAATCTTGTAACGACGTACATCCTGTATAATGTGGTTAGGAAATGATTTTCAGCCAGTATAGATGGTAAAATGTTAAAACGAGTGAATGAGTATGTGTATCTGGACAACATATATGGTGTTTGTAAACCCATTAAGTTAAAATAATTCTCAATAAAGTTTCATTTATTATTGAACATGTCGATAAAACTAGTTCATCCTTATAACATAAAACAAAGGATACAATTTGAATATATTCGTTATTATTGTACATTTAACTAAATTCATGTTTAAACTAAGGACCATCAATAATTCTTTAAAATACATAAAGATAGATTAATAATTTATGATAATTGTAATTGTATTAATATGAAGAAAGAATTGTAATAAAAATTAAATAAACTCTCCATGAAAAAACCTACCATTATTGCACCTCTACATTCCATGGACAAGACTGTAATTCAAAAGTAATAAAGGGCATTTTAAGTCATAAAAACTTCAACTTATGATTATGGTTGAGGTTTTTTAAATATAAAAATTTCAATTCATTATTAAACTGTATTTAAAATAATATTAGTTGTTAAATTCTAAGGTAAACTACTTCTCATTAAAGCTCTCAAAAAAATGTCGATTACTTTCATCCCTTTATTTCAGATTTCCCTTTCAAGCCTCTCTTTAACCCCTCATCTCCTACTTATATCTTTTTAATATCGTATTTCTTTAAGTCAAAATAAAATATAAATTTAATTACATGTATCCTCTGTTTATTCCGAGAGTTTACCTTTAACATTTGATACTATGGTGCAGGCTATAACATAGAAACATAATGTAATCGGTCAAGGAACTCTTGCCCCCTCTAGAAATTATATAAAATTGAGATATTTTGGGGCTAAAAACTCTAGAGAATTTAGTTAACAACATATAAAACGAGGTTACATGTAGCCAACGTTTTAAACTCATCTGAACACTAAACACTATCAATCATTATATTCTAAGGTCCTTTTGAACTTCTTTTGGTATTCTAGACTTAAATAAAGATTAGATTAAATTACATTAAAACAACTAATAATAAAATATGTTAGTATATTAACCTGGATTTTATATATTTTTTTCAAACCAAAGATCAGTTGCCCTATTCCAAATACTAATCCCCCTCCCTTTATAACTATTTTAGGGATACCCCGAACAGGTTGAAAAATTATCACCTTTAAAATTGTTACTCTTTCTATCAATACGAATAACATAAGAACCCTCCAACACATGTATCATCAAAAAGCTCATGGGGCTTGTTATTTTAAATTAAATAAAGCATGATATAGGACAAAGGCATTGAAAACAATTTAAAAAAGTTGATATTTGTAATTTATTAATCAAATAAATTATTTAAATTAATTTGATACATTTTTTGTTTCACAAATATATATGCAATTGTTCTAATCTATAGTTTACTTCTTGAAATATTATTAATTTATTTTATTTATAATATTACTGTCGTAAAACAATATACTTAAATTGATAAGTGTATCCTCAATTAGATATTTAAGTCTTAAATCGATATAGTATGATTTTTCGAACGAATATCTATACACAGCTCGATCTAAAATGACTTCATCTTCCTCTAGTATAGACAGAGTTTGTATACTTTTATTAGACTTTCAAATATTTCTGTATCCACTTCAGGTGAGAAATAACCTTTGTGTGGACATGTGGTGATATCTTCGACAAACAGTCACCGTTTTTTATAAAGCTCATTAGGCCAATAAGTTTTCCTTTATACACCACAGGACCACCGGAATCACCCTGTAAATTATATAAACAATATTAATCAACATACTTTTTTTTACACAATCTCTTTCTTCTAGATAATCTTAAATGAAATACTACTGCATAGGAATAGAGGGAGGACCCATGCAGGTTGTATTGTACTGTGAATATCGAATGCTTCGTTTATCCCAATGTAAAGCATGAGTTATGAGTCTCACTGGTACCAACAACACCAGCGTTAATTGCGGCATTAGAATTATTCATTATACCGTGGGAAGATATTATATTTGCTAGCTATGATAGTTACATACCCAGTATATTTCTAATTTACTTTCAATTTTTAACATATGAAGTTATGATTTTAAAAAAAAAAAAAAACGTACTGGAAGAGAACTGTATTATTTTCCTGTTAAATATGATCAATGAATCTAAGCAGCTTTCGATCAAATAAATAAAGATTAAAATATATTTCATTGTTAAGCTTTTCATCTTGTTTCAAAATCCAATGAAACTGATTCTGTGGAAACAAACAATTGGACTGGATGTAGAGTATGTATGAATTAATTCAATTGGAAGAACAGGGTTATAATATGGCATATATCAAGGTTTCAATGAGCGAATTGCCCAGCGAGTATATTGAACCATTAGGTTCTGTTCATAAGACGTTGAAATTCAATAAGTTTCATCCTTATAAAATGCAGGCACATCCAACCTTAGGCGAAAACGATCCTGATAAGTGAGTACAGTTTTTCGAAACAACTTTTCTTAAATTATTTTGTCAAAAAAGACAATCCTCGTTCTTGGAGTGCTCAAAATTCTCGTATTTTTATTGACATACATAAACGCTGACCTAAAATACTAATGTGTGGGCATGTGTTATAGGAAATATTACAAGTGACTAATACTTGGAAATGCTTTTTGAATCTATTCATCTCCTCATAATGCGTGCCATATAGAATCAATTAGACGATCATGGAAACATTGAGATTGATGAAGGTATTATACATTTCATAAAGATAGATCCTTCCTCCCCCCTAACCATATTAATCGTTCATGGATGGTTAGAACACAGATTTCATGAACAATATATTAGCAGAAGAGGTCCAATTTAATGTCCAGCAATTCCTGTGGTTTAACGCCACTAGATATTTATTTATAGCGATACTAAAAGTATATTTTTTACGGGTCAAAATCAGCAAATATCTAAGAGATAAAATAATTACATTTTTTTTAAAGAAGAAAAGTATTCATTTTTATATTTGGTTCAATAATAAAGAATAATATTGGATCCAAAAGGGTCAAAAATTCATATATAAATGTCTACTATCAGTTAAAATTTATGAAATTTTATTAAGGGTTGCACATCATCATGTGATCGTATTGCTAATAATTTCATCGTTTATAAATTTTGACCATAAAAAGATGTAAATATTGACTATTAATTCTAAAATGATAGGGAAAGTTTATTGGTGTGCATACATTTCCCCTAAGAGGTTAAAGGAAAAACAATCAATTTTTTGGGATACTTACTTATTTACTAACTCTATAGCATTGGATAATTATTGCAATAAAACTTAATCTCACAAGATTGTATTAATATATCTGCCAATATAACAAAAACTATTGGTTATATAAAAAATATTTCAATTGAGAATTTTATTTTTAGTAGTACTACATTTGACATTAATTCTTTATATAGTAACTCAAATATTTGCGGGAATTTTGGAAGTTTCTGCTTCAGCAAAGTAGGCTCTAAAATTCATTTCCATGGGAAAATGAAAATAGGCATTGAAAATATCCAATTTCTAGATACGAATTTCAATCGAAATCAGTATCTCCAATTTTTGAAAAAATGGATTTTTTCCTTTTTTACCCTTTAGACAACTACTCTTAATTCTAGGGTTAGACAGACACACAGACAGACAAAATCGGAAAGACCACTGTATAAGGTTCTGGCACTCATTAAATGTTGACATCCATTAACATCTCAGGTTAGATTTTTTTTATGGTCTCAATAATAAACCTTTATTTTTAAAAACTTTTATATATATATATATATATATGTGTGTGTGTGTGTTTGTGTGAGTGTGTGTGGGTGTGTGTGTGATTTTAGCTTGAAAATTAATGGTCTTATAAAAATATGTTTGAAATATATTATTTTGTCTATAAAATATACCAACATATTTGCAGTAATAAATAATTTTATAACTCCTGGAGTTAAAGAAATTTGTTAAAAACAATGGAACTTACACATCAGACTGGAACCCTTAAGTTTATTTTGACGAAAAATTGAGAGTGGCCATTTGTTTGTAATAATGATAAATATTTATAAATTAAATTTAATCACATTAGTTATTGCCAATTTTGAGAAAGTGTATTATTTCTTTTTTGCCCTTACCCTTAATTGTAAGATTAGATATCAAACTCCAGAAATACCTTGGGCCAACACTTATCCCAATGAAACCCTAGATACCAAGTTTTATACAGACCATAAAACAGTTTAAGCTATATTATATGGTCTAGACACACAGACAGACAGAAAGGCGGACAGACAGACGGACAGATTGAAATTCTAAAACAGCTTTTTCATATTCGCGAAATCATGAAACGTTGACATTCATCAAAAACAGATTTGTAAAAAATAACTTTTTTTTATGATCAAAAATACTCCTTATCTATAAGAAAGCATGAATATAAATAGTTTTTTTTTACAAATCTGTCGATCTGTCCCATTATTTGTATATCCCTGGCAACGGATCTTATACGGTTTTATAGATTTTATTGAAGCTTTATTTCTAGATATTTAAGGGTTATTCCTCAAAACTTTTTGTTTAATCCAATCCTTTAATTAAGGGCAGTTTATTATTTGTAGTTTTTCTATTCCGAATATTTCGAAAATGGTTTTAACGATTTAAAAAAATTCATATCAAAGATGTTTTTACATGATAAATACCACTATATAATAGGTATAAGGCAGTAATTTATTGAAGGTTAGTTGACTGATGATTGATTTTAAAAAAAACTTGAAATATTTTGCAAGTAATTTAATAATTTGGTTCCAGATTTCTATCTTGGGAGTGTTTGTAATGAATAATAGCCCCGTATGCTTTATTTTGGTACAAATTCGATAAAAGGTATTTTACTGAAGATTTAAAATGGATTTTTTCCTTTTTTACCCTTTAGACAACTACTCTTAATTCTAGGGTTAGACAGACACACAGACAGACAAAATCGGAAAGACCACTGTATAAGGTTCTGGCACTCATTAAATGTTGACATCCATTAACATCTCAGGTTAGATTTTTTTTATGGTCTCAATAATAAACCTTTATTTTTAAAAACTTTTATATATATATATATATATATGTGTGTGTGTGTGTTTGTGTGAGTGTGTGTGGGTGTGTGTGTGATTTTAGCTTGAAAATTAATGGTCTTATAAAAATATGTTTGAAATATATTATTTTGTCTATAAAATATACCAACATATTTGCAGTAATAAATAATTTTATAACTCCTGGAGTTAAAGAAATTTGTTAAAAACAATGGAACTTACACATCAGACTGGAACCCTTAAGTTTATTTTGACGAAAAATTGAGAGTGGCCATTTGTTTGTAATAATGATAAATATTTATAAATTAAATTTAATCACATTAGTTATTGCCAATTTTGAGAAAGTGTATTATTTCTTTTTTGCCCTTACCCTTAATTGTAAGATTAGATATCAAACTCCAGAAATACCTTGGGCCAACACTTATCCCAATGAAACCCTAGATACCAAGTTTTATACAGACCATAAAACAGTTTAAGCTATATTATATGGTCTAGACACACAGACAGACAGAAAGGCGGACAGACAGACGGACAGATTGAAATTCTAAAACAGCTTTTTCATATTCGCGAAATCATGAAACGTTGACATTCATCAAAAACAGATTTGTAAAAAATAACTTTTTTTTATGATCAAAAATACTCCTTATCTATAAGAAAGCATGAATATAAATAGTTTTTTTTTACAAATCTGTCGATCTGTCCCATTATTTGTATATCCCTGGCAACGGATCTTATACGGTTTTATAGATTTTATTGAAGCTTTATTTCTAGATATTTAAGGGTTATTCCTCAAAACTTTTTGTTTAATCCAATCCTTTAATTAAGGGCAGTTTATTATTTGTAGTTTTTCTATTCCGAATATTTCGAAAATGGTTTTAACGATTTAAAAAAATTCATATCAAAGATGTTTTTACATGATAAATACCACTATATAATAGGTATAAGGCAGTAATTTATTGAAGGTTAGTTGACTGATGATTGATTTTAAAAAAAACTTGAAATATTTTGCAAGTAATTTAATAATTTGGTTCCAGATTTCTATCTTGGGAGTGTTTGTAATGAATAATAGCCCCGTATGCTTTATTTTGGTACAAATTCGATAAAAGGTATTTTACTGAAGATTTATTTTTTTAAGTTCAAAATACTTTGAAAATGGTTAAAATTTATATCTGGGTAGTTGTTAACATGAGCTAAACAAATTAATATCCATACTTGTTTTAGGGTGATCATTTTTCTATTCTACTGATGACTGTTAATTTTTTTATTTGAATAATTTAAGAACTTGCCTTAGAATGTTTTTTCAAAATTGGTGTCATGATACTATTCCAAATATAAATGATAATGTATTTTTATTTATATATAATATTTTAATTTTAGTAATACTTACACTAAATTATAGAAAAAAATAATAATTTTGAAACTTACCTTTAATATTGAATTCAAAATGATAAACTTTCAATACACATTCATTAAAATTAAGACTATTTATATTTTTACAGATAATAATTATATATATGTATAATTTTAATATAATTCTCATCAGTTTATACAAATGACAATGAAATGTGTTTAAATTTATGTTTATTACATAACTAATCAGTTTTTTTTAAATTAACTATGTAAAACAACCATTATGTCATAAAATGTATAGAAATTTAATCTTGCCACGCACAGGATCGGAACAGATCGGAGAGTTCGCAAAAAAAACCTGTGAACAGAAATGTATTTTCTCCACCCGCTGGTTTGAAACTCGATTCATGTCACTCGAAATATAGCGATCGATAGGGTAGATCGATTTTTTTATTTGGTGCAGTGAAGAGCAGGTAATGGTGGGGTGATAGTGAGTGATAACAGAAGGGAAGAGAAGATATTGGGGCCTGTACTGTTCATTGGTACTTATACCTATGAAGAGATAGAATGAAGTGTCCTCAAAAATACTTTGAATGCATGACCAGAAATAAATAAAACCTAAAATTTTTGAAATTTTATTCAAAGCAATTATATTTTTAAGACAGTCATACTAATGTTTGTTAGCAATGTCATTTACTGTTTAAATATATTTTTTTAATTCTGGGTCAAATATATTTGATCAAATAATCAAAAAACGTCGAATAATAGGAAATTAACATCAACAAATGTAAACTGAACACGAGTATAGTTGAGGTAATACTGCAGTGTCGAGAACGCATGAAAGATATTACCTCCTTTAAAACCGATTCGGTCCGTTCCAATCCTACGTTAGGTTACGATCCGATCTGAGCCAGAGTGCGGGCCTCCATTAAAATGAAGGTAGCTAAAAATGTCCAATACGTTCCGGTCCGATCTGATGTGCGGCAAGCTGTAGTAGACAGTTTCATGCTTAAAATACAGGTTATTAAAAATACTTACAGAGCAGACTCCACAGTTCTTCGCCTTGCATTCAGTACAAATATGTTGGCTCGTTATGATGCCTGTGTAGTGTATTTTGCATATTTCATGGTTGTAAATGCGATGTTGAGTCTTTTTCAAAACTTCACTTGCATCTTTCTAGTTGGTTTCAAACACAGATAAATGGAACTATATTCGTAATTTATTAACTTTACATATTTATGATAAAATGAGCAAAGTTAGATAACATAAATTGGACATTTCACACTCGGGAAATATTTTATATGGTAAAATATACATATTATAGAATCGTGATTAACTTAACTCATGTTTACATAAAAGCATATGATTAATAGTTTTAAACAATGTACTTAGTCATTTAAATACTCTTCTCGAATGTTTTACTCTTCAATCATAGATACATTTAAATTTTCTCTACTATTTCAAATGGACATTTCACTAATTCTTATGTAATTCGAAAAAATAATATATTTATTTACAGCTCCTTTAAAATAAAACTAATATTTTAAATTTAAATTCATAACTCTTGATTAATGCGATAAAAATAGCTAGATTTGCTAAGTAATTAAACATTATTTTTATATCACATATTCAAATTTAAAGATAGTTACAAAAATATTTATTTTTGAAAATTTGAACAATTTAATTTAAATATATATATACAAAGTGAGTATTGTGATTAACACGATTATATGTGGGTTTTATTAAAAATAAATACTTTAGGAAGTTTGCTTAAACTTTTTGTAAAGATTATATTTGACCTATAATATACAATTCTTTATTAACATTTATGAACCACTTTAATGAGAGAATCCTACTTACTGATTCATATGCTGTCAGTCCCCAACCAACCAACGTTACTTTAGCGCCTTCACCAGGATCCTTTGACTTGGGAGCAATAGGTAAGACTTGAATTTTATCAGTGAATTTGAATTCTCCTTTTATCTGGAGGGGAAAATAATCACATTGTAGTCGAATGTAAAGTTCCATAAGCTCTCATTAATTAATCACAACTCTCCACCACAGTTAGTCAAACCAACAAGTTCTAGTTTTTTGGTTTGTCTCTTTAAGCTGGTGAAGGAGATATTATATTTGTATCCTGGTTGGTATACAGTGAAGTAAATCTCCCCCAAAATAATATATCGCTATTTTCATATCTTGAGTCTTCGTCAATCTAGAGCATGTAAGGATCACGAAAGCTAAGGAACTCCTACTTTCAACAGTCCTGGATCAGTAGTCACGTGTTCGTACCATGTATAGTTTTTTAAAACAGAGATTGTTTTGTCAATTAGCAGATCACAGAGTATTGGAAAAACTAGTATCTTAGTGTTAGCACCACTCCTATTTTGCAATAGTAAAGTGAGGTTTTAGATCTTTTAGGAGGGGGTAGTGATAGTCGCCAGTTGACAAGATGCTATTCCGAAGTGCTCTACTCACTCGGCTACCAAGTTACGGCAATTTGTGGGGATAGTATCCCACATATTGACTCCCTGTTCAGCACGAAGTAGGACGCTCCAAACCATCTTGAAGGTCTGAGTTGGACAGTAACCACTCAGTTCCTTGTTGTTCGACAACAGTTATTGTAATAACACCAAAATCGGGCCAGGGCATGGAACTACTGATTCAGGACAGTAAAAGAACCGGGACATTTTTCTAAACTCTTTCAATTATTCTTAAAACAATAATCACGTTTATACACACATATGTTGATTAATCTATTATAGTATAGTATAGTTTTGATGAATAGGGATTGCTGTAAAAAGGACTGTATCAAATAGTTTTTAAAACAGTTGGTATATAGGTTCAAGACATTTACACAATAATATTTCTTTAGTAACATGTCATAATTGTTAAATCAAATGAATAAAAAGGTAGGAATATATCTCCCGGTTTTTATAATCTTATCTATAAGTGATAAAAATATCAAAGTTTGGCTTTAGCTTTGTGAATAAGGGATGGAAATATGTATTAATAATCACTATCACTCAACGCATATGTGATTGTATTTATTATAAATTATACGTTCCTCATTCACACAATTTAGTAATAGTTAAAATGCGTATAACCTACTTGGATATTATGATGAATCTAAACCATAAACTCATACTAAAATTTAATTTTATATACTCCCAAGGATGTATTATGATGTTACCGTATCCAGGACAGGTAATAAATTGAGAATCAAGTAAGAAAAAAAAACTATTCCTCCTGTCAACAACTCTAAGCTCGTTTCGATGAATGTATTGTTTAAACGTGCTGCTAGACTGTTGATGACGGGGATATTGTTGCTCGAATCTCGGTTGGGTGAACTGAGGTTTTTTTTTAGAAATGGTTTTACACTCTCCCTCCACTAAAATGTGGGTACACTTACTTTAAATTTAATCGTTCTTTATCCTAGAACCATAATCGTAATTAGTGTATAAGTGTATAGCCGGAACGGTTACTGGGACACGTTGCTAAATAAACACTCTAATATTACGTATCGCCTTTAGTTTCATTGTAGAATAAACCAATTAAATTATCTATTTTTATTGCAATGTAATTTAGTGTATTAACCGGACAGAGTTTATTTATATTTTAACTTACCTTGATTAGAGCTATATCGTTCTTCATGGTTGTCCTGTTATATTTTGAATGTGGAAAAATCTCTTGGATATCGTATTTTTTACCACCCTGTTTCCATTTGTTTGAGCCTACTCGAACGAAGACATCATCTTTTTTGAAAGTGATGCAACTTTTAGCTTTGCTTCTAGAATGAAGGAATCATATTTTACATTAATTGTATATTCATTAAATTAATTAGTGAGTGAGGTGACAAATTATTAGTTTGAAAAAATTATACGTTCTCCCTATTTCATCTTAAAATAGAAATAGTAAATATGCACATTATTATATAAGTAATACACCAATGATAATGAATGAAATTATATAAACTGTTAATTAGGCCTACTTATTCTATGACATTAGGAACTGGGAACATTGTTACAGAAAAATAACTTTATCCAAAAAAGCGCATAAGAATCAAACTCTTTTTCATAAACCTGAATTAAAAGTACCGGTATATATATATATTTTTCCTTAACTCAGAAGTTATCGATTTTATAAAGAGATTCTTAAACTAAATATTTTTTATAATTAATGGAATTACTACTTTACAATATAAATTATTTCGTATCTTGAATAGTTGCAAAGAAAATATGATTTATAGATTTTTTTTATTGTAAAGTACCCTCAAATGAATTCTCACGAGCATAAATAGTGCTCATCTTCTTCAGTTTTATTCAGTGTCTAGATATTAAATATAAATGGAATTGTTAAAGCGAATTTTGAAAAATTAATTTTTCTTTATTTATGCTCTTAAGTAAGATTCCTTTGGATTTAGGATTAGCTACTTAATTCCAAAAATACCTTTATAGACGCCCCAGAAAAAATGTTTAAGAAAAAATCGTATATGTAGGCCTATAAATATTTATATATATAAACATGTTTTTATATCTAAATATATATACATGTTTTTATATCTAAATATATAAAATGACAGGAAAATATAAAATATTAAAATTCACATGTATAGTAACTAAAACATGAGACTAGACTATATTCCCGATCACAGGGAGATCGTGGTTCAATCCCGGTTGGGTGAACTGTTAGTGTTTTTTTTTCTTAATGGTTTCCACCTCTTAATCCCCACAAACGGAGTAACATTTTCTCTAGTTTAACCTTTCTCATCCAAAACTATTTGACGTAGTTAGTAAAATGTTAAACATAAACCCCATGGTTACTAAAAAGTCTTTTAGACAAACTTTTATAATATATGTATTTATTTATTTATTAACCCCTCAACTTACTAACCGTTAGGGTTGTACGCTTAAATACTAATTAAGCTAATGGGTCAAAAATTGGGAAGGTGGAATATAGAGGAGGTTAACCTAAATTTGCAAGGAGGGAGAGTAGAGGACAATTTAGTCAACCCAACCGAGATTTGAACCTCGATCTCCCTGTCCTCGTTAGTCCAGCTCAACATGAAACTAACGCGTTAACAAAATTCACAACTAAGGTGCGATTTGTTTAAATAACTAACAATTTCAATATATAATATTTAGATAAATAATAATCAAAATATATTTTAGTTTCAATTTCAAAATAATAATTATTAATAAAGTTTGCAAAACACCATTTTGTTTTAACTTACCTGCACACTTTGAAACAATGAGCTGCAGAAATTATGTGATTTTTACTAATTATAGCTCCTCCGCAATTATGTAAATTTAAGTATTTGAGTATCAGGGAAGCCTGAAATGATTTTAATTTCATTTTTTATTAATTATCATATTACTAATACTAAAACATATTACGTTAGTAAATTATATATATATATATATATACACTTGTGCTAGATAAGTAATAAGATAATTAAAAATATCCCACATAGTATTTTACTTTGTTTAGTTGAAAAATGTACTGGTTAAAAAAAAAACTTTCATCAAGAGGCTTTAGTTAGATACAATTAGAAGGGTAAGAGGAAAATTTAGGGTTTTGAGGTTCTATACTAATTTTAGGTAAATAATGAAATTAAATAACTTTACTGAAAGAATAAAAGTTTATTTACATTTAATAATATATAGTATATTTAAGACAACTGATTTAAAAAATTTAGGTGATTTTATTTGCATGGTTTTATTTGTCAAGATAAAAAGGGAAAGAAATACTTAAAATAAACTCACCATAAAAGGGAACTCTTTTATAGATGCGTTTTTACCACCCACAATTTTGGGAGGTCTTTTACAAATAGTAGATTTATACAAACCTGTAAAATACAAACCATCGAAATTAGTATTTGTATACAATAGACTTACTAATGTATTATTCTTAAGCTAGTTACGAGTGTTCACGTAATTCATGACGTCAATCTTTAAATATACCTTGTTAAAAGGGACCTTATATTATTTATCGGGTAAACAAGGAATAGTTATTTAATGTGTATTCTTACTTTATCTCGACACATCAGAGAGAAAGTATTGCGATCGTAAAACATATCCAACTCGTAATTTTGATATAAATTAATGTAATCTTGGTGATATCGTCTGTACATTAGCCTTTATCAATGTACCTTGGTTAAAATATCTTTGCCACCTTACTTACGCCACCTACAAAGTGCAAACATACTTACCCAATTTTACTGGAAAACCAGTGGTGTGTTTGGATACTCCACTCACATCAGTGGTGGCCGTTCACGTTAGACGAGACTTACTAAATTAAAGCTGCGGAGTGCTATATGGTCCAGCACGCTTTCCCCGAGTAGCGGGCGCTGCGCAGGCGCTAATACGTGCGTTTCCTAACCTATGTATACTCGACCTATCGACGCTGTGTGCACGCGTCAATGAGAGGACATCGCTCTATCTAGATGAAGATGATATCATTGGACAATAAATACTTCCATCCGAAATTTTCCTCTCTGTATTAAATTGAAAATAAGTATGTATCCTATACGGGGCAGTCACTCTTTGATGCCAATAGCAGTCAGCTTCTTACCTAAATGTAAGATATAGTTATTCAGAAGATGTTTGTTTTTATATTTTTTCTTTGGAAGCTAGGATTGGGTTAAATTAAGTTATAAACATGAACAGATTCTATTTGGCCATTTTGGGATATGAGTTTTCATACTTTTACATTTTGTTTGAAGGAATTTAATGTATATTCATACTTGTTGGGGACTATTAATTTTTTATGATCTTACAACTTTTGCATTTGATTTGGGATAGTTTCTTTTCTAGTCAAAGTTGTTCTATTTGATCATTAGTATTTCATAATATATGTTGGTGTCCGATTTGTAATAATTTGACATACATTTATACATTCATGTATATATAAATATATGCATACAGACAAACATAAACTCATACATATTAATACATACAAACAAAACAATTTCACTTGTTTTACGAGATAATTACTGACACTATCCAAACAAAGGTAAGGATATTTATATATTATAAAATGGGAACAAAAGCAGAATAATCGTTTTGATAACATTATAGATATTTTATAGACTAAATGATACGCCTTGTCTCAGTCAGTAGCACCTGCCTCTGGTAAGGTAAGAATCTAGGTTTCTAATGCCGGAACGTATCGAACATGTATCGTTGGTTAAATCAGTACTTTCACTAATAAAAGCGGAAGTTACCATTAGAAGACTAGTTGCTTCTAATATTAATTTAATTGGGGTATTCAATAGAGGTTATAAAATAAGTTTTTTTTATAGTAAGTTCATTTTAAATAACCTAATAAAAATATTTTTAACCCATACTTGTTATTTTATGTATATATCTATAATGTGCAATGTTTTTTTTAATTCCAAACGCATTAAAGGATTTTATATACTCAAGAACAAGGTAAATGTAGTTTAAATGAGATATCTAAAAAGTGTATGTGGAAAAATCGAATAGAATGATTAATTAATTATGATGTGCTAAGTATTGAAGTTGGAAAGGAAATCCAATAAGTCCGTGAGAAATAAGCGTCTTACGTTGGTTTGGGCATGTTAGAGGATGAGAGTTGATCGAGTGAAGAAACAAATTAATGAACGTAGGGATAACTAGGGTGTTTTTTTATTTTAAGATTGTAATATTGAAGATTGAAAGAGACAGAAGGATTATAACGTGTTTTGATGATTGAGAAAACAATAGAAAATAAGTTCTGATGGCCAGAATGTCTTTTAAGTATTCCTTTTGATAATCAGGCCAGTTGTTCTAGAAATAATACTAATTTTGAGCTCACATGGCTGACAATTCATGATCAATTCTAAGGGAGTCACTATTCCAATTTTGAGGGATATGCAGGTTGGGACGTCTGATCGTCTAGTACGTCTGGTTGGGGATACCGTCATCACCCAAGTACCGGGGTTCATAACCATGTAAGACTACCTAGAGTGTCAGTTAAGCCTTTGGTAACGCATTCCTTACCATAATTCATTGTGTCACTAGCTCCTGAGTAAGTCTTTTGAAATAGTTTATTTTTATTTTTAGCAACTTCTTTACAACACCAAGTTTTGTAGTTGATCAGAGTAGTACAATAAAAACCCTAATATACTAAGTTTAGATCAACAATGAGAAAGTACACAGACATATACCTGTCACCACTCTTATTCTAGGCCGTTACACAAAATGGCAGATTATCCCCACAAAGGAGGAGATTACACAGTGTGTGGATCTAAAGGAAGAAGTAGGCCATGTAATGCGTGGTTAATTTTTGTAGACGAATATGCGGATTAAAAAACCCATGTATTACTTGTGTATGGATGATGAAGCGAAGGGAGAATGTTATGATAGGGTGTCTTAAATACGGAGTTTAAAAAAAAACCTATTTGCTCAGTTTACTACTTACCTCATAAGGAACGTTGTAATTATGTATTTAATTATAAGAATTAATTTTCAATATTAGCTTATTATAATGTATAATTCTTTAACATATTTTACTGTTCACAGGAGCATACAAAACTGACATATTTTAAAGAATATAATGTGTCTACCTGAGAAGCAAAATATCCAAATCAGCCACAAGCTACCTGTTGACATGTTTTTATTAATGTATATCTTGTTTCACCTTAAACAACTTTAGGTTTAAGAACTTGCAAAGAACTTAAATAATAACAGAAAAAATATACTTTATATATTCTTTCTATTTTAAACTAATACATTTTTAATATCGATCCAAACATGTAATGGATTTTAAAGAGTATCGTTTCCAATGAAACACAATTTAAAGAGTGTTTTCCAAGAAAACAAATGTATATGAATAATCTCTTCCCCCCAAAAAGGCACCAATTATCATTTAAATTGTTCTTTATAAGTATCACTGTTAATATTATTAATATTGTTATTTTCTTAGTATTCATCCAATTATAGGTATAATTTCTAGTAAATTGCATCATTTTAAATAATGTATATTTAACTGCTGGTAGATTTAAATGATTAAAATCTTTTGTTTATTATATAATAATTATAATTTAAAGGAAAAACTGTTTCGGAACGAATACTAAAAACCTATAAAACGATTCTTTATCAAACAATGATATTGTCACAAGAAGCTATTTAATTGTATTGAAACACACAAAAATGGTTGTTCATTTATAAATGTTTGACTCAAACTTGACTTGTTTTAATTCGATGGGGTGTTTTGGGTTTATACATATATATGATACAGTCCGAAACCGCTTTCAAGACACACTAAATAACACTAGGCCAAATTAATAAATCCTGCCGCTGGAAGAATGAACCAATATAGCCTGATATTTTCAGTTAATACTAGATTTGATACTTCTTAACCCGTACGATGAGTCGACCTTGAAGATGTTTCATCATGTACAGATCACGTTACATAATCTAACCTAACCTAAAACTAGTTTGACCTAATAAAATGGTAAGCTATAGTAATTAATCTCAAAGCTATGGCCAAAATTTCAGGATTAACGAATTTAGATCAGGTTTAGGTTAGGTTATGTAAGGTTAGGTGACAACATTTTCACGTGATCTGTACATAATGAAACATGTCTAGGGTCAATTCATCGCACGGGTTAAGAAGAATGAAAACTGGTATTAACTGAAAATTTCAGGCTATATCGGTTTATCCTACAAGCAGCAGGATGTACCGTTTTGGGCCTAATCCGATCTATTTTGTCCTGGAATCGGGTGTGGACTGTATCATATATATAAATGTCGGGTACACATGAAGGTTTTTATCACTTTCTATATGATTGGCTCCCACGCTTTATGCACGTAAACCAACTTTGAAATTAAATTTTTATAATCCAAACCACCCTAGCATTTTATTGTAGCACCGTACCTTACTACCCATTCGGGTTATACGCCTATGTATTAGTTACTCTAATGTTTTAGCTTTTAGGAAAGGTAAATTTAGAGGAAGTGTACACAAATTTGCGTGTAGAAGGAGGTCAAATATATTTTAGAAAAACTATCCTCAGTGCAGTTCACAGGCATTTAAACAACAGATATCACATATTTTAGCAGTGTAGTCTATTGCGAGAGTGACACCTTATACTGTGTGGCCCCCAAAGTGAGTCTGTCATTTATATTTTATAACACGTACGTGTAGTGAATCAAGTTAACACAAATAACAACTTAAAGCTGAAAGTGTAGGGAAAAATGCAGTTTTTTTTAACAAATAAACATTTTTATTGGACAAAATAAGCCAAATATTGCTCGAGCAGAATAATTGACATTAATTTTCTTCACACCGTGATATCAACAATTGTTGAATAGCTATCATGAACATTATCATAAACATAGCAGCATTAGCAGAGAATCTTTTAAATAGAGAGAAAAAAGTTATCATTAAATTCAAGGACAGATATTACATCTACTGAAGATATCACTATGTGAAGATAAATTAACTCTAGGGCTCTACTAATGTAATATATTTTTTATTTTGACTAAAAATACAAAAAAAAACTCGAATTTTTCTCGCGTCCTGACCATGTTTTGTTAACGTTCGCTATGTTAAGTTACGTGAGAAAATAATACCTTATTAAACTTAACGATTAACGTATCAGCATTTTAACTTATACCTGACCGTTAAATGAAACATAGCTTTTTTAAGAGATCTGACTAATTAGGCTAATTCAGTTAGCTAGATATTAACGGCCATATGGTCAGCTATAACGACAAAATGTACTACTATTAAGACACACGGCTGACTCACTCACTGACATTTAAGTTTATATACTTTCAGATGAGCTAGAAAATTAATTGGGTAAACCTATAACCTCTGGCCTGTTACACACATACAATTCAAAAAAATTAGGAAATCTAATTTTTAACCCCCCCAAAAAATCAAAATGTCCAGCAACTTTAAATTTGATGCTCACCTTTGTTTGGAGGTCTCTTATGGATAAACGGTAGGACCTATCAAGAAACGGTTCTGAAATTACTTTTCTTACATCCACTTGCAAAGAAAACTCATTGGGGGCATAAAGGAGGGACCACCCAACGAACGAATGATTAAGAATTATTAAGAATAATTCTTAATTTAATTGTTAATCGTTACTTTAATTATGTCTCACTAATCTCGCTTTCTTTTTTACTTTATTCGTAATTGAATTTAATTATTCTGCTTACTTTCACCTCACTTAATTTAACTCGTTTCATCTTGCAATTTTAGTATTTATTCAATATTAATTCTTTCATTTAATTAAATGAGTTTAAAGTTTCTAATTCTATTTAAACTAATTTTAAGTGTATTTTAATTAATCAACACCTATATGTATTTCCTAATCAACTATATTTATTTATAATTTTTATACTTTTAATTTGACTTGCAATTCATTTAAATATGCCAACTATGTTTACACAATATTTTTAGTCCACTTTCTATCCCATATCATTGTTTACTTTAGTATATTGCTCAATCTCTGTTTTTAAACTGATTACACATTTACATCATATTCGTCTATTCAACCTTTAGCATTCAATTTATTTCTTATTGTAGTCTTTGTTATTATAACATACTCTAAACTCCTTACGAAAGATTATTTTAGAATGTTTTCTAAAATGTTATAACTAGATGAGCTAAACGCACCCTTTCTCACTAATCGACTATATATATATATATATATATATATATATATATATATATACATACAAACACAGCTCTGATTATGGACAGTCAGTGGCTCCTATCACGATAAAAACTTCCTATTTATTTATAATCCACACTTAGGAACCACTGTCAACCCCGAGATGTGAACGGAGGAATAACGGTAAATATACTAGATGTGAAAAAAAATCAATTGACATCACAATATGTTCCCCTCTCGAGGGAAATAGCTTTAAGTGTGTCCCGAAACGTCGTAATAGACTATTCGTTTATATTGATGGGTGGTTTATTCCAAAATGCTTTTTCACGCTTCCTCCACGCAAATGCATGTACTCTTCATGTAAATAAAACACCTTTAATCGTTAAAACCATTAGCGTAGTATTTACTCAGGCATAACATCCAAACGGATAGTAAGACGCGGTGATAAAATTTGTATGTATTTGTATGTATACCACTGGTTTTACCTTAAAAACACTTGAGGCATTAATAATGTGTAGATGAACCGACATATTAACTGTAAAACATATATTATTACGGCTTTCAATTTAAAACTATTATATTTTTACTAGTAATCCAAGCCTTCAATGAATTTAGTTATAAAGTTTTGTCTTCAATAAATCCAAATTTTATGAAATGGTTTTCCAGGAAATGCATCTATATCAGACCAAATTGTTTCTTAATTTTTCATTAATTACAAGTGTTTGTTAATAATATCACTGCCAGTACTTTAATTTGTTTTTTATTCTTCTAAGTATTCATTCAATTACATTGTGAGTTCTTAGTAAAATGTATCAACTATAATATTGGGTAGTTAAATACTGATATAATAAAATTAAACATGCATATATACTTACATACATACACAGATATACACACATATCTACATCCATACACACATAAATAACTACATCCATACACACATAAATAACTACATCCATACTTAACTTCATAAACAAAAACATACATATATAGCTATATACATAACTACATACACACATACATGCATAATCAATCCCCAGTATATTTTTCCACACATCCTTATCCTTGCATACTTCCTTCGATTCAACATCATCCATAGAGCTAGTCATTGATACTCCATTGTTTATTAACCTATTAATTTTCCTCCTTTTCACACATTCGTCTACAAAATTCAACCACGTGTTAAATGGCCCACCACTTTCTTGTTGTCAGCACACTATACCTTTATATATA
>CABFVX010001380.1:125724-169273 GCA_902151425.1 Timema shepardi | reverse complement strand
TTCTGTTTAAACTTTCACTTGAACCTTAAAAACGTATCTGGACCCATAACCTGTTGTAAAAGGTATTATGACATCAATTAATGGTTTCCATATCTTGTACATATTTAAAACTTAAAGCAAAGTTGTTCATTAGTATTTGTTCATTCTTGTAAGCAATAGTACAGATCCTATATACATCATAGATAATAATAAAACAAAAGTCAAAGAAGACATTAAAGAACATTTAGAAAGCACTGCCCATCTTCTTGCAGGTCAAGGCTCATCTACTAAAATGCTCTATTGAGTGGATGGAATTACTCAAGTCCCAACACCAACCAATTGGAATATGTAGTTTTAATAATATTCTCATGTCTTTTAAGGTTTTTATAATGAATTCTAAAAAAAACTATTCTGATTGTCCAAGTAGTTTACGAGAAACAGTTAGTTGTGTTTTAGGATTTTTGAGTATTCGATTGCGGTAAACAAGATGCCGCTTGGATTTACCCTGCGTGGCCGTCTTGTGTGCTTGTGTCATGAATTCATATATTGTGTTCACTTTGCATGGAGCCTGTAAACCTATGCATCAACACTACTCAAAGGTGCACATATTATCTTTAATTCTGCATATCAGAATTCTGAATGCAGTTTATGGAACTTATATGACTAATAGCATCTTAACAAAATTATTTTTAATGACTGTTTGTGTGTACTCAGGAATTGGGTAATGAAAGTAAGAACCTATATCCATCACCTTTCTTCATTTATTTTAGAAAATACATGTAATATGATATATGTTATATATGTATATATTATGTTGGCTGGCTAAAAGCATTTTTTGTTGTTGTTGTACAACTGTGGTTTAATCTGCTTTTATTATGAGAAAATGCTTTCACTAAATCTAGCTGCTTACTTAATACATATTGACTTTTAGCTTGGCAATTCAAGTATCTAGCAAAATTTATTCAATTCAATGAATCTATTTTTATGTCAGGAAACAAGATTCATAGACTTTTCACGGAAACCCTGGTATTTTATTGATAAAGATTTTTTTTTTATATTATAGCATTTTCACTTTAGTACCTCTACTAACCTAAGGTTAAAATTTGCTAAGTTTTCTTCAAAATAACACACAAACATTCCTCTGTAATTATTCATTCATTTTGTCTTGGTTAAAGAGAATCCACTTAATGTTGATTTAGCTATAACAATTTGTGCAGCAACTAACTATCCTTGCACACAAAATATTAATATTTTTGTACCGGACTAAAAAAAGCTAAAAGAATTATATATAAAAAAATTGCTTTATACTATTAAATACAATAAAAAAAATTGTTTTTTTTTCAACTTATTCAAATGTTAGAAATACATTTATTTTATGGAAGTCATATTTTCAAACAGTTTTTTTTCTGTCTATAAACACATTTATTTAAAAAAAAATTAAAAACGTGTCTGGTAAAATATTCTTATAAAATAATGCTATCTATGTTTACTTATTAACTTGTAGGTCTTAATTGAATCCTTCAATGTTGTAGAATGCTGGTCCAGCACCAAGTCCATTGGGACAGATGCCACCAAATGATGGTATACCAGGAGGACCTATGCCTCCAGGTTTTTTCCCTGTAAGTTGATCATATATACACAATTTATGTTGTAATTAGAAGCGCCAGGCGTTATTAATAGAACTATGAATTGAAAATGTGTCACAGCAAGGAAGACAAATTATGAATATAGTGGGCAAGTTAAAAATAATTAATGAAAGTTACTTGTTTGGAGTATGAAGTGTGGTACAAATACATGGACATCAAGCGAAGATGATGAAAAAAGGATAGAAACTCTGAAAATGCGGATTTGGAGGATAATAGAAGGAGTAAGCTGGGAGGAATTAGATATAAATCAGGAAATGCTGAGAAGAATAAGAGAGAAGAGACATAATAAAAATCAAGGAAAGAAAGATGAAATTTCTAGGACCTTGGCTGAGAAAGAAATGCCTGCTGAAGACAACAATTAAAGCGATGCTAAATGGAAAGAGAAGAAGAGGATGGAGGAAATACAAGGGTCTATGTTACATTTAAACACATGTCGAATTTTTGGTGGAAAAAAGGTCTACATAATGTCCTCTTCCCGTCCAATGAGGTAGTTGTATTATTTTCCATGAGTTTGCAGCACAAACCAGTGTTTAAAGATGAGTGCATCTTGTATTTGCTTTGAAATATAGGTATATGGGCAATAGTCATGTTGTATGCCCCAAGCAGGCTAGGTCATATTTTCTCAACATGTTTCTTTTGTTTGTACACTAAAAGCTTAGGATTTTGTGGTACTGTATTGTTTTCATTAAATCGCAAGTGCATGAATATACCTATTTGTTATGCGTGTGGCTGAGAATGAAACAGTGCGGATATAAATGTAGTGGTTTTGCTTAGTGATGTGACTTGCATAAACAAAACTAAATGAAGAAAAATAAATTTGTCAAGAGTGTAAAGATGTCAAATGAAAGCACCGTAGAAACTGTGGTCAGAAATACACCATCATAAAAGGGAAAACAAAGAGGACAGGAAATAACCAAGTGCAGACTTCAACTGTGGATGTAAGAAACCAGGCTGTAAAAGTTTCACAAATATCTCAGTTTTGCATAGGCACCTTCAGACTTTGCATTGTACATGAAAAACTGTATGAGTGTTCCAACAGATACGCATGGAAAATACCACAATCAACCCCATGCTATTTACAATGTTATTGCCTTTACGGTGAGGGAACATATTAACACTTTCCCCAAGCAGCCAAGTCACTAATGCAGAAATAACTCACAGATGGACTTTATTTCCCCCCGATTTATCTCTTTCAAAAATATATCAGGCAGTCATGGAAAAATATCCTGGCACGCCTGTGAGCCATACATTTTATCAGAGCATTTTTCATTAAATGAGCATACGAATTGGAACACAAAGAAGTGACACATGCAGACATTGCGACTTATTGTTCCAAAGGATGACAGCCGCAGGAAATTAAGCTAACCAATGTAAAATAGAAATTGAAAGTGCATTGCATCATACCAAAGCTGAAAAACCCTGAAGATTGATGAGGAAATGGTGAAGAACAATTCAAGTTTTGTGGTTCTGTGTATTGACTTGCAGCAGGCTTTGTTTTGCCTGATACTGACACAGACACTCTCTTCCATGTTAATCAGCGCCATTTGTCATGTTATGATTTGGCCATTAATGATCTCAGAAAAGGAAATGTGACACTTTACCCGTGAAATGAGACTATTGCGATAAGAGGTTCGACTGAAGTTGCATCTTGTGTCAAGAAGCATTTCAAACACTAAAGTTCGTTCACGGTAGGAGTTTACCTCTGAAAGGCCTTTTTCCCTACCAGAAATCTATTATATAGTAGGATATTGGTAGGAAAAAAGACCTTTCAGAGGTAAACTCCTACCGTGAATGAAGTATATGTGCCTAATAGTCACAAAGAGAAAAAACACTTCTTGTATGGTCTGATCAGTGCGTAGGCCAAAACATTAACTGAAGGATTCTCGCACCTTAAAGATATTTTATGGCAAGTGGCTTTCACCAGAAATCTTGATACACGAGGCACAGTTTCCTCCCCTGTGACAGAGACTCTGCCTTGATTGAAAAAATAAGAGAGGGTCTAAGGTGTGTCATCCTTCTCATTGGAAATATGTAATCGATACCTCATTTGCATCCAGACAGTTGAATATTGTTGAAATGGAAAACAAGGATGGATTTAAAAAAACTTCCCGCAGATTGAATCTGGAATAATGAGAAATAGCCAACGGATGATAACTTTGAGTTATGTGGTTGAAATTCACAAAAGAGGAACCTCTAGTGGCCAGGGTAACGAAATCCCACATCATATATATTGTACCCCTTTGACTACTTCCCCATAGTGAAGAAGCCATCTGACACTCAGCTCTCTCATCAACTTGATTTCCCTCCTACGTTCACTGGAATTATATCTATCCATAGAGAGAAGAAAAAGAAGATATGATGAGTTATCTTGATGAAGAATTCCCTACTTTTATTTAGAGCTGCCCAGGGATTAAACAAAATGGGACAATATTAGCTCTTCCAGACTCAGAAAATTAATATTTTGGTATTCTATTATTTTATTTGACTTTATATTCATTTAAAAACTTAAAATTCATTATTATTTTTATTGGTTATTCATGCTGTTGAAATATTTTATTTGGTGACAAAATGATATATTGCATTAGTGTAACATGCATTTTCATTTTCTGGTGTTAAAATAAAACTATATTATAGTATTTTGTTAAGAGTACTTTGAATGGAAAGAAAGGCATGACCTTGTCTTCATCCTGGCCTCATTCGGTCATCCATCCATCTATCCATCCATCCATCCATGCAAACCTGCCACCTTGAATGTGCCTAATTTATGTTATTTATCAGAAGATAATATTTTAATGTGAAATAATATTGCACTAACGTGTTTTCATAGTAATGTGAAAAAAAGGGTATTTGCCACCTACTTGGATGCCAGAGACGATTGTTGCTCTCAAAAGTTTGAAAATGTATTTTCTCAAAACTTACCAATTGTAACATAAACCATTCTTTGGCTGCATGCTTCAATTTATGAACTTAAGTATATTCATAGTTATCTTTTTAATAAAATCTATAGTAATTAGATTGTCTAGAAAAATGAATCAAATATTCTCATAGAATGAGTTAGATTTAATAAAGTGATTTATATTATAACCTTGGTGAAGAATTTATTTTATTTAGGATAGAAAACATTTTGTTTTCTCTCTCTGTGTAGAATTCAACAATGAGACCATCCCCACCAACACATCCGTCATCACAGCCGTCCCCTCACCCACAGCCTCCACCGCCCCATAGCCAAATGATGTCAAGCCAGGTAAGTTTGTTGCATATTCATCCCATTTTTTTTTTATAAATAGGTACACTATTTTTCTTAATAGTAATTTGCAGAGTAATACAGCTTACAATGATGCTTTAAATAAACTAGTTAGTTATGCAAACATATTGCTTACTGCTCATTGGTACATAAATTTGTCGAAAATTATACAAAGCTATTTTTCCCCCCTTTAATTTTATATGGAGGGAGTAACAATTAAAATAACAATTTAAGAAGTTCTGTATTTTAGGCAAAAATAAGATTTGAATTAAGTGTGATTCTGTTAACTTAAGAAATTATACTTTTATCTGATAGTCATATACATTGTGATGTTCTACACTCCCTAGTACTTTATTCTGCAGGTATTTGTGATATGCTTTAAAGCCATAAAGGGGACATGTTCATGCTTTTTCATAATTTCATGTAGAAGAAGGGCAAGTCGTTATTTTTCCCCTACCTAGATATATGTTGAGAGACGATTATGTTAGTATCAATGGTGGTTCATGAGTTTGTTAATGTTTGGGGAGGGGGGTTGGAGAAGTGCTGCTCAGGGTGAGACTGGGCTGCTGAACGAGTTCAAGGAGGAAGAAAGAGAGCCAATATGAATAGATACCCAGTGGGAGAATCCAAATAAAGTTTTCTTTCAACATTTTAAGAATCAACAATTTTACTAAAGCTAAATAATTAAGGACCTATATGATTTATTAACAAAAAGGTATAATGTCAGGAGAAAAAAGAATTAAAATAGATATATTCAAGAGAGTGATAGGGCTTTAAAGTATATACCTTTCCTTGTTTGTGTATATTTTATACAAACAAGTGGCAGCAGATCCTATTTTGTGTAGTGGGGAGAGAAAGCCAAGTGAGTCTGCAACAATATTTTTTAGAAAAAATAAGATTTTGGAGGGTTAAGCCATAGCCATAGGTCTGTCCAGAAGCACTCCTGATTATTTTTTTAAAATTTGATGTTCCTCGAATATTTAAAAAATGGTATTTTTATAAAATCTTTTAAAAATTGGATTCCTTTATAAGCTATCTGAAGATTGGGCTGCCTTAAGAAACAATTTAAAGTTTGTGTTTGATGGCAATTGGAGTTAAATGTGCCCTTCTCCCAGACACAACCAAATAATTATGTCTTACATTTGTGTGTGTACCAAGAGTCTAACTGCCTCTCTGAACTATATATAACTTACACTATCTTAACATGTTGAGCACCAGCTTGAATCATCAAGTTAGTTTCTTGGACAAACTCAACTTTTTGGCCCCAATAAACTTGTAACAAAGCCCACATTCTTGAAAAAATGGCTAAAAAATAGATATGTTTATTTATTGTACTCAAGAAATAGTTGAGTACAGTCCATAGTCCCACTGCGATCTGGCAAGACTTTTTCATAATGTCCACAGCCCAGTGGGACACCAAATCAAAAGAAAATAATTTCCTAATCCAAGGGTGCAGGCGGATCCGGACAACTGGGTGCAGCCAACTGGGCGCTAAAAGTAACCCCACTTTATTCTTAAAAAAATGTTTTCCCTTTTTTCTAGCATAATGCAATGCACTTTTTTCTTTTTAATTAAAAAGTGATGAGTAAAAGCAAAAGCTGCACTCTATTATGTGCAACATATTTTATTTAAATGTTCTTTGTCATTTATTAATGCATTGCAATAGCAAGTTAGGTTAATTTTATAAATATGAATTAAGTTTCTTACTAAGATTCTTTTTAAACAACTTCAAAAATAAATATTTATGTAATTGAAAAATATATGATGATGCACTGAAAAATATAAGATAAAAAAATGTATTATTTGTTTTTACCCATCACTTTTTAATTTTAATTGAATTTATGAAAAAGATGTTTCATTTTTTTATATTCTAAAAAAGTGCATTGCATTATACTAGAAAAAAGTTAATAAAAAAAAGTGTTTTAACGCCCAGTTGGCCGCGCCCAATGGTCCTAGACTGGGGTGCAGGAAACCTTTTTGAACCCATCATGGTCCCACTTAATATCCACACCCACATGAATGTGATCCACTGGGCTCTGCCTTAAGTAAGGTCAGAAACATATTACCCCACCTGGTCCTATAGCCCGTTGTGGTCAAGGTGGAAAGTTCATTTATAAGCCTATGAACCACGCAGTAGGGCTCTATGTGCTAAGGACAATGAAGTGGGTGGTGTAAAACATCCGGGAGGAAGACATTTAGAAACAAATGTGTTTTATTGAAAATAGATCTATAAAACAAATCAAGTTCTTTAGAAAGTGTTTAATCCTGAGTCAGTCGATAGCCATTTGGCTGTTGGTCATAATAATCAACTTGAGAAGCACTCATATGAGAGAAATTAAATTTTAATAAACCAAAATTCCAGTTTAAATATTCATTTCAGCACTCTTTGGTGTAAGCAAATAAATACACGAGATAACCGAATGAAATATAAATCAAATAATTCAGTTTTTAGACATTGGCTATGGATTCTAGATCCAAAGCTTTCTGCTCCAGTCTCCCACACTAACCTCTTCTCAATTAGCTATGAGACCCTTCTTTTAGCGGTGAAGTGCCTGCCAAGGAAAACAACTTTTGTTGCGTAAGAATGGTCTTTGACATACTCCCATAAGAAGAAATCTAATGGGGAAGGTCAGGGGAACCTGGAGGCCAGGGAATTGGATATTCACGACCTCTCCAACAATTGGGAAATATGTTAATTCAGGAAATCAGACATCATAGCTCCAATGGGATGGGTCACCACCTTGTTGAAAAATTATGGCTGGTTGCTTTCTGTAGTATGGCAAAGATCTGAAGCAAATCCAGGTATACAACTACAGTGATGGGGTTATCACAGAATAAAAACAGTCGAAACATATTGTTCATGAGACTACACCACACATTAACTTTTTGACTATCACATACGCGTTCATAGACAACATGTGGATTTTTCGATCCTCAAATTCGCATATAATGCCAATTCACACACTCCAAAATGTGAAACGTGGCCTCATTTGAAAACATTATGTGCGATAAAAAATGTTGTCATCATTGATTGAATCCACCATAGCGATTGCCAATGATTGTTGTTTTGGCCTGTCGTCAGGTTTGATTTCCTGCAAAATCTGTACCTAGTAGGCGTGAAAGCGTAATCAACGGCGAAAAACTGTTCGAACCTTTGGTCGTTTCATTCCGAGCTCTTGCTCCATGTCTGGCTGACTTCCAGGGGCATCTTTCGTTTGAGATTTCTGCTACTATGTCCTTTCAACACACTACCAATCACCAAAAACTGATCACAACACTTCTTGACTGTCTTGAATGTTGGAGGGTCCTTATTGAAGACACGGCGGAAGCTTCGTTGCATCTGAGTGGCTGATTTTGTTTCTGCATACCACCACACAACCTGCTCGCCCTCTCTCCTTAAATGAAAAAATAATAGTTTTAATATGCTGGAGTTTTATGGTGGACACCCTGTACATTATCTTCTAATTTGTATCATAGCTATAATAAAACCAATTTAGGTGGCCGCATAGTCTAAGATGCTATTCTTGCAGTACACTAGAGTCTAGACTGCTGATGACAGGGATATTGAGGTTCAGATCTCGTTCTGGTGTTCTGAGGCTTTTCCCCCCCAAAAATTGTTTTCCATTCACTCTACACAAATGTGGGTACACTTCCTATAAGTATAACCTTCCCTATTTCTAAAATCATTAGCTTAATTAGTACATAAATGTATAACCTAAACGGATAGCCTTTGTTTCATCTTTCACTCTAGAATGTGTAATTATACCTTATTTAAGAGTGGGAATTAATAAAAACAGCTAAGTTTTGTATTATGGATGAGGGATTAGACCCATGGCATGGCGCCTCACGCCGAGTTTACTCTTGAGTGTATATGTTACTAAACTCATTGTTATACTTAGTATTTTGGCCCATTTGGCCAGTCAACAAGGGAAATGATGGATTGCGCTTTGGTCACTACTTTTTAATTGTTTGTTTTGTTTGCTCCATTAAACTCTTATGTCAACATGCATTTAATCTTATGTTTTCAAGTACTAACCTATCATGTATAATTTCCTCATAAATGTAGTTGGCGTATTTAGTGCTAACTAAAGCACCGCCATAAGCACATCGTTTTACATATAAATCACTTATTTTCACCAAGACAGAAGAATCATCACAGGCCTAGTCATTTTGTAATTTAGTCATATTTTCTTGGTTTGCATGGTTCTACATTTTTGTTTCAAGTCATTTTAAGGCATTAATGTTGTAAAAGTTCATTTCTAAATACTATTGAAACCTTATAATTGGATAAATTTTTTCAACACACTGTTGTTGGAATAATAATAAGAAAAATAGGCAATGAATTTAGTGTTTTCTTTGCTCATGTGGTTTTAAAATACACATTCCTGGTGATAATCTGCAATTAGGCTAGAGAGGGTTGCATTGGGAGGGGGCAGCTTTTATATAAAGCAAATATGTGTAAATTTATATTAGATTTAGCAGAAATCAAGAGCTTTGTTTTGAAATGCTTTTCATTGCTTAATTAATATTTTTTGAGTTTACATTTGTAAAGTGCATATTTAATTCAGTCATATGCATTTATTAAGACATTTTATTCTTAACTTTAGGTCATTTTTTAGAATGTTCAGAACATTTCATAGGTCTTTTTTTATAACTTTTAGGTTATCAATATCCAGGTACTGGTTATGAGAAACCGGCTTAATCCTTTTGTCAACCAACTAGGCCTAATCAAAACATTTGGCACAGTCAACTTAAGTGCAAATTCTATAGAAAATGTGGACATGTGCTCTTAGAATGCTGTAAACTAAATAAGATACAGATTGGAACAGAGTGGGAATTAAAAGAAATCTCAAATTGCTGAAGTTGAAGAAGCAAATGTGCAGTATGACAGCCACTGCATACTCGGGAGCGGATTCTGTTTGGTTTACATTTCGATATCTAAAACTCAGGAGATTCAGAACACATGATATTTACTGCTTGTTGTTATCTTCTGACTAATATTTATCCCCTCTCAAATCCTGTGACCATCAAGATAGGCCTTTATACATGTCTAAAAAAATCTTGATAATTCAATAAATGTATGCACTTTTTTGTATTAGCCAAGCTTTGGGGCTGCATATTGAGTTAAAATGTTTTTAAATTGTATTTGAATTTCCTTTTTCTACTCACTGAAATCTAATTAAAGTAATACTGGTTAAAGGTACCATATAAAAGAGATATCTTGAAATTTCCAAAAGTAAAAAATTAATAAAACATATTTGAAATCAAATAATTTTTAAATGACAAATACCGAGAATATTGAAATTGTATAAGTATTAGACATATTTGTATTTAAAAGTACTGCTAGGAAAGTTTTGCATATTTGGTGTTTAATTTATTAAATCATTCATTTAAAAAAATAATAATCTGTTTTGTGTTATTTTGTAGCCGTTTATGGGCCCTAGATATCCAGCAGGTCCAAGACCAGGTGTGCGGATGCCGCAGATTGGCAATGAGTTTAATGGGGTGAGTCAAATGGGTCATATATTTGTAATTTTTATACAAAAACATGTTTACATTTGCTTTATGAACCAAGGCAATGACAAACAAATGTCATTTTGCATATACATTAGTTGTATTTATTAATCTAAATTAATTTTCTATTATTTCATAACTAACAACCAATTGAACATTTGTGATGTAGAAATATTTTGGTATGGTTAATATCAAAGAAATCATTCCATCCAGGTCTCCTCTTAACTATATCAACAAAACATCTTAAATTGACTTGTTTGTTATTATTATTATTGCCCTTTTTGTTCTTAATATGTTCAATAATATTTCATATAAATTTGCCCTTGATCATGTAGGTATTCATGTCCCTTCTTGGGCCACTTGTAATCCAAACTATTTTCTTTCACTATTGCTTACAATGTGAGCCCTACAGGCCGTTGTATTCATAGCATAAATTCCAAATATCTAGAATTTGACTTTTTATCACAAAAGAAAAGCCAAACTCGGCGAGTTATTTAAGGAACTTTCTTATCATTAATTTACCCAGTTCATGTTTTACCTCTAATTTTAGGTTGACATTATTCTGCTGTTTTTATGTTTTGTTTTTTAAATGATATCAACACCTCTTGAGTTTCACTATTACTATTTATTATGGTAGTTTATTATTATAATTTTTCTTATCCTTTAGTAACTATTTATTTACCTAGCTACTGTATGATAATTTCATTTACTTATGATTACATGTCAAGTACTTTTGTAATTTTTATGGCTAGTCTGTTATAAGTGTTGTGACTATTGGCCAGTATTATAATAAGGGAAATTGAAATTATTATTTGCTGGAACAATTTATTAAAATATAAAAATAAAGTTAGTTACTCCCTCTTTGAAAATGAATACAGCTTAATGTGGACTTTATTAAAAAACACTCTTTCTTGAAAAACTAGACTAAAAATAATGACCCGCCTTTCACAAGGTTTAGAAAAAGTATTTGAATCTAAAGTTCTGAGATTATGTTAAACAAATTAATATTTTTATTTATTTATTTATTGTCTTTATTTTTGTCAAAGCTAAGGCTAGTGTGCTTTATCTTACTAAACAATCACTTATAATAATACAAATTTAGTTGTAAAAGAGAACTATAATAAATCATGGGTTGAGATAATAATCATTTTTTAGTTATAAATTTAATAATTTGTTATTTCCATTAATTTCAACACACAAATATATATACAAATAAACACGTATGCGTTTGTGTGTCTATTTATAGGCTTGTGTGGGAATTAAATTTTGACTTGGGGAAATTTTCGGGCGGAAAATGTCAGTTTTTCGTGGGAACATGATGGGAGAGGGAAAAGTTTTGTTAAAAAACCCATTAAATTTAGTTTTATATATATTAAGGTTTACAATAAGTCTAAACAATCATTCACATTTATTTCAATTAAAAACAGACAAATATTTAGCTTTGTTCAGAAAATTAAATTTAATAGTTTCTAATTAGTCAAATGTATTGGTAGATGTCAAAAATATTTTTTGAATTGGGCTGGGAAAAGGAACTTATTTGATTTAGATTATGAGTCTGAACAATAACATATTAAAATTTTGTAAACTTCCAAAAATAGTACTTATTATCTTAATTATATTTAAGTTATAATTCTTATAATAAAAGATATTTGGTCTGACAAATGATGGGTAAAGTTTTTACTTAAGGTCAAATAAAAAAAACGCAGGTTTAATGCAAATACTACAATTATTTATTTTACTAAGCAAGCATTTCTTATGTTGATATTATTAATAAATTCTTTTTTTTTGTGATTATTAACTACTATAAAATTCATGGCGTGAATTCTCAGCTGCACCAGTGCACTTGGTTACCTCTAATGTTTTAGCTACTAAATCTCACACTGAAGGCGCTGTTCTACTACAAAGATAATATTTTTTTCCAACTTTTCTCCACTAAAAAAATAAATGTAATTTCAAATAATGAGTTGAACGTAATAGATTTGCTTTGATTAAAATATTTATGGCAAGGAATTATTCCGTGCATGACTTGATTTATAAAAGCCATTTTGTCGTTATTTCCTCCATTTTTTTTTCTTTAAATATCTTCAAAGATGAATAATCTTATATATATTAGTGTGGCTATGTTTATGATGGCGCTCAGTTGTTTTTTCTAGGTAGTCATAAAATAACAGCTACTGACGTTTAAGGTATGCGTCTTCTTAATGGACGATAAGGTTAATTAAATTATATTAGCACCATTTTCAGTAAACATAAATACAAACATGGCATTATTAAATTGTCCTTAATTGTATCTGGAACTAATTTTGATTTTTACATGAAAAATCTGGTAAGGAATTTTTCTCGCCCAGTTTTGGGAATGTCCCATTTCCCCAAATTTTTTCCTAAAGCTAGCCATCCCACACATACTTACTTTTTCTTTATAATCTCAAAGTGTAACACAATAGTGCCTCGTGGCACAACATTTCCCCTCTCCCTTAAACAATTGTGGCATTGTATTTTAAAAGAGATTTGGCTCTTTTTGGACAAGATTAAATTTATGAACTCCCATCATGACCATTTAGATGCACAATTAGTTATGTTATTATTTTCAAACTAAACATTGCATTGAAGTATGGTTTATGCAATATTGATATAGGGGAAATAGTTTTATTATTTTATGATATTTGTGTTTTATTTTTTTACATAAGGATTTATCTACTTGTCTCAATTTATTTGCCTTCTAATAAAACTATTTTAAAAAAGTAACTCTTTGTCATAGTTATATAATAGGATTACAAAATATAAAATTGTTTATATTGTGGGAGTATGTAACCTAAATTGTATACATGTCAGTAGTTTTGGCTTAAGATTTTCACCAATAGTTTTCCATATTAATTCCGTTTTAACTTTAATTTTCAAGCCTCCAAGTCAACCAATGATGCCAAGCAGTATGGACCCAACAAGGCAAAGTAAGTTCTTGTTTTAGATCATAAATTAGTGATATAACATATTTATACCAGATAATACTATTTGCATAAATATTTCTACAAACAAAAATTCAGAATACTTTATTTAAATGTTATAAATAAATCATGTTATAATTGTAGATAAATAGAGGAAAAATAAAAAACAAGAACACTATTACATATTACATACACTTCTATATTTCATTTCTTTCATTACATCTTCCTCATGAAGTAGTTGTTAAAATATAGGTAAATTGATCTTTTCATCAAATGTATATGTAATGACTAATGATGTGCAGGTGTGTGTGTGCACAGTGAAAGCATTACTGTTGTGTGTGTGTGTGTGTGTGTGATTGAGGAGAGTTTTTTAGTCAGATTAATGTTGCTGCACACGTACACTTAAGTTGTCTAGTGTATGAGTATAGATTGCTTGTTCGTTTTAATTTAACAGTAGTAAGACTGAACACAAAGTTAGAGATGTAAACTTATACGGTGGATTAAAATTCTCTGGAGGTTCATCTATTGTTTTATGAATGGCAGGTGGTACTATGGCCCAGTTTCATAGTCAAATTTAGTGCGCCTCAAGTTCGGCGCTACCCTAAGTTCATGTCGACACCTACCTAAACCAGAATGGAATGGGCCAGTTTCCTATGCGAGAACGGCCCATTCCATTTGAGTTTAGGTAGGTGTCGTCTTGTACTTAGTGTAGCGCCGCACTTGAGGCGTACTAAATTTGACTATGAAACTGGCCCTATGTTGAAAAGGTTTGGAATCAGACCTAGTTAACAAATCTTAAGGTGGGTGGTTTTCTGGAACTGTCTTATCATAAAACCAGAAACAGCAATACAGAACTTGTACCCATAGGCCTCCTTGAACACAGCACCACCAATAAATGCCCACTCATGGGTATGAAACCTCTTATAGCCAGCTTGTTAGGGATAGTCCTCCACTGTATCTTTGACAAATCTACCCAACAGACAACCCAAACAATAACCATCACAAACCACAGCTAAAACATTACCTATTCTTTATATATCTGACCACGAATTGTACAGGTCAGAAGAAGAAGTATTATCTAAAGGCCAATCCTTCTGACAACTCAACCCTCAGACCACTGCGGACCGACTAAAGATGTACTGAACTTCGCCAGAAACCTAAGGCTTAAACATCTATATTTCCTATATCCCCGCCATCAACAAATCAACCACAACCAACCAGCTTCGAAACAAATTTCATTCCCTTTCAACTGGGATCCTCTTCCATTACCAGCGGATCACTAACTTGAGTTTAATATTTATTAACTTTATTCTTGAGCAAGGAGAGCCAAATTTCTAATAAACACTCCCCACAGCCCACAACTTAACACTAAGGATCCACAACAGTAATAATGAAAACATATTATGACATTTCAGAGGTGCATGGACAGTTTCAGACTCATCTACTTAAAAAATATACTATAACCCCACTATTCAATTTGCCAACCAGCGTCAAGAAGTCATCACTAAGGAAAACAAGAGATTAAACCTTACTCCACGCATCTCCCAGCTCCTTTTACCAAAAAACCCAATAATTCCAACATTTTACACACTTCCAAAAATTAACAAAGAAACCAAACCAACACCAGGAAGGCATATCATCTCTAGCTGCTGGATACTAACATGAAGAACTTGACCATATGTCGAACTGCAGATGCGACCATTTGTTACAGAATTGCCATTACCCCTCAAAGACACCAAACATTTCCTTCAAAAACTCAATAGCCTTATGCAAGCTCTGCCTAAAACTACAATACTTGTTACTATCGATGTTGTAATTGTTTACCAATATTCCTCATGTTCATGGCCCGTATCCAGCAGAACATTTCCTGAACATAAGTCCGCTAACACCACACAACCATATTGTTTATTCTGTATCCCACTAAATTTATACTGAAAAAGAACAACTTTAAATTTATAAATGACAAATAAATGAACAAACCAAAGGCACAGTGATCTCTACAAGGATGGCACTTTATTATTCCAATCTATTCATAGGAAAACTGAAAACTACGTTTCTGGACCACAAAATTATCAAACCACTAAACTGGTTTTGTTTCATTAATGACATATTCATGGTATAGACAGCCGGCCAAGATACACTAACATTATTTTAAAACTATCTCAAGGTCTTATCAGCTTTAAAATGTATCCAAAATCATATTGATGGTAATAAAGTTACTAGATGGCCACATCACTTTCCGGTACTTCTAAAATCCACAAATAGACAAGAGTATCTAACTTCGGTACCTGCCACCCATTTCACACAAAAATATCTATGCTACACACACTCACCACATCTCCTATGATTCAGAAAATCTTTAAAACCACCCGGAAAATCTCCAAGAAGTTTTTACAGAGAGAGGATATCCTAAATCTCTCATTAATAACCTTCTTGGACTAATTGAAATTCCACTACAACCTAAACCCGCAAAACAAGACAATATAAGTCTAGTGAACAAGTACTACCCAGGTCTACAAAAGCTTAACAAAACATAAGTCTGGTTTTCACATATTGGAAGCATCCATTTGAATCAATATATTCAAAAAACCACCAGTTCTTGTACATAAGCAGTCTCCATTCCTTAGAAATTGTATTGTACAACCTAAACTCAAAACTGAAGAACCATAATTAGGCCCTCAACCTATCAAAAAAAGGTTTGAAAAACTAGTCCGGTGACCTAATTTACCAGCACCGCCTGCTTGCCACAGAACAAAGATTATTCTCTAGAGAATTGGAGAGGAGTTTTAATTTTTCACAGCTAAGTTGGCATCAGTGAAGCCGACTTCCTGTTCAGTCTTACCACCACCACCACCACCACCACCACCACCACTTCCTGAGATAGATACATTGAAAGCATCATACACTTTATTTGATATTTTAAACAATTTATTTGAATTAACTAACCCAAAAATCCTTTAGGTTGTTTCATATTTTCTGGCTTAGGTGCATCTAATATAGGCAACATTTGGTCTCTTGTTAATTTTAACCCATCTTTGTCTTTTATGAACCCTAAATATTCTAGAAAAGACTTGCTTATTTTTGCTTACTGTGAGATATTTATCACTTAGACTAAAAGAGGTATGTAAATTTTTGTCACAATGTTCCTGCATGTACCTATTAGTAACTCAAATTTCATCTAAAAATGCTTACTTCTTAAAAACCTTGTAATTTTTTTCAATAATTATTAGAACAAATTTGGTGTTGATGATATTCCATAACAGGATGTCAATACTAGAAATATACTTATTTTATTTTTAATACCGGAAATACTGGAATATACTTGAATTTTGAATCGAATACCGAAAAAATATTTTATTTATTTACACTATTCATCCCGATTCCTAGTAGCTCGAGACCGTGATCTACATCTTGAATTAACATTACATCCTTTAGCTATGCTCTTTTTTTTTATTAAAATAAATTCATAAGTTTAGAATAAGCACCTAAATCTAAAAGTCCTATTTGTCCTTCTTTCCTATACCTATCCTACTAGTGGTCCGCCCTGGGTATATTACACCCCTGGTACCCTGCCCCACTGGGTGTCCCACTGCACTCTGGATCTAATAGTCCCCAGATCGGTGAGAGCCCCAGCAGGGAGCCGGCATCCCCCTCACCACCACCTATGGACTTAAAACTAACTTAACATAAAGATTTATAAAATACTTAGTACTAACTTAACCCAAGTAAAAGTTCTTATAGTTGGCTGCAGGTTCCTTAAGTTGTTATCGTTGATCCATTTTCTGAACTGAGAGCAGCCATCTGATGGATCGGTGGATGGACCAGATGATTGACAGCTCCAGCCCAACATCATACACTTGTCACCAAGTGGGCTGGACCCTATGAGTGAGGGGTTGATTCTCCCGTCTGAAGATGTTGCTCTCTTTTACTGAATAGCTGGTATCAAGGCACCCTCCGGTTCATCAGCAGTTTACACTACTGGAATCCAGAGAGCACTCCTTCCCTCAGTTAGGCTCTGGTTTGCCTGGAGATCCCCACTACATTCTACTCAGCCAGCCGATAATCCAGTTGGTTTTTGTCAAACCTATTGACTTAATCAAGTTGTACCATTATGTGTCATCCTTATCTGTTGTAACGTCACTGTCTACTGTCATGTCACTGTTGCTCTCCGTCCTGTACTCTTGTCTTATTTTGTCTATTTTGTCCTCTCTATTTTTCATTGCAGTTAAGTACTTATCTCTTTCATATTTGGACACATTATCCGCGATTGCATCCAGGAGACTCCATCGGTCCACTTCACACTGTATGTGATAAACCGTGCTCGCTTGCAACGGTATCTGTAAGTTTATTCTAACTTCCAACGTCTTAATACGCTCCAGCAAACGTGTTCCGGCGTCTCCTTACCACAATCGCAATTTACTTTTTCCGTCATTCGTCTAGCGAAGAGAATGGTCTTATATGGACCATGCCCAGTAATAAAATGTACCAAACCTGGAGAGGGCTGCAGGTACTCCATTCCCAACCGTTGCGCAATGGTTGGAAATATCTTATGCATTCTTCTACCTGTTTTGTTCCTCTCCCACTCGTCTTTTCACTCCTCTTCAAGATATTTCCTGGCCTGAAGTTCCGTTGTTATCCCAGCTCTCGTGAAGTTAACCACTCTCACCATATCCCCCTTCCTTATCCAATACAGTGGCGCTCTCATCCTCACCTCCAAGTCCAAGGGCCAGATACCTAAGGCTACACACAAAGCGTATGTAGCAAGTCTTGTACGCTCCAGATAGCCTCAAAAGTACACTTCTCTGAAGGCTTCTGATTCTTACCTGTGTGAGCCGATGAGCCCATGTGCCAGCTCCATAACCCACACTGGAGACCAACATAGCCTGGTGATACAATCTGATCAGCCTCATAGACAGTTTAAATCTGCCTTGCCCTATGCTAATAATCTTATTCATAGCACTCAAAGCTTTTCCACATATGTTCTCCATGTGCATCATGAAGTCGCATTTCTCATCCAGCATCACACCCAGGTATCTGGTATCCTTGCTTCGTCTTATCTTCTGTCCGTCAATTGTAAGTCTTAAGTTTCTCTTAAATACCCCTCTGAATAGCACGTGAGTTGTCTTTGCAGGAGCTAAACTCGGTTTTACCTTTTTACACCAAGAGTTCAACCCAATGAGAACTGCATCACTCTTGGCTTCTAATTCTCTTCTAGACGTTGCTTCAACTACTATTAGTGTTTCGTCCGCAAAGGCAACCACCCCCGCCATTTCAGGGAGTGACTCAGCACTCAAACCTGGCTTAGTGGAGATTATGTTCCAAAAGATCGGCCCACAGCCTGACCCCTGGGGATTTCCTTTTGTAAGTTTTTTTGCTTACTGTCATTCCTGGAGTCTCAGGTTTGCATAGCTTCCCCAACAGTAGTCCATAAGACTCCTGTAGAGTTTCCCCGGACATCTAATTTCTCTCAGCCTCCCAAATAGCGACGGCCACCATAAGTTGTCAAACGCTCTCGAAATGTCCACGAATATCCTCAGTTCCTTTTTACCTCTATCCCTATCTACAAGGCTCATGGCCTCACAGATAGCGCCCTCCGTAGACCTGACCTCCTGAAACCGTATTGTTGTTGATGCAGCCCTAAAACCTCTCTTATGCCTTTGCAATCTATTGCACAGGATCTTTTCTTGCAATTTTCCACATATATTTAAGAAACAAATGGTTCTGTACGATTTTGGGCGTTTAGGATCCTTATCCTCTCCCTTGCTCAGGATAACTATCTCAATTTGCTTCCATACGTTTGGTACGTGGCCCTGAGTCACACTCTCATTCATCATTCTAACTAAGAAGGGCTCTACCTGCTCGCTGATCTGGTGAAGGACCTGGGTTACCGGATCTGTTGCCTTATAATTGTCGTAACTACTCTTCATGTCCTGTCTAGCTATCACTTGTCCTTTGTTGTCTTCTCCGTCTTCATCTGGAGGTAGGGTGTCTATCAGCAGCCTCACTGATTCTTCCCAGTTTGATATAAATTCTCCCCCCGGGCTTCTGTAGTGTTTAGATAATTGTTGGGGTCCTTATATTTCCTGTAGTTATCTGGAACGGTATTCCTCATGCGTTATTTCTCAATTGCTCTTGCAAATATCGCTCCCAGCTTTCTCTCTTCACAGTCACCAAGGTGGATTCAAACTTCTTTTTTTTTGTCTATACCCATTGAGGATCAGTCAGACTAACAGGATCTATAGACCTCTGATATCTCCTTCGTGCTACCCTCATCTCTTTTCGGAGTCTACCAAGCCATTTGTTCCATGGCCGATTGCTTATATTCAATGTGTCTTTCACCATTGGAATGGATGTCCTCATAGCTATCTGAACTGACCTGGTAAACTCGGCTGCGATATTGACATTTCCTCTTTCAGCCACTTCCGGTGGCAGCACCAGCAGCCCTCTTAGCCTGTCCTAGTTTGCCTTCCTTATGTTGTATCTAATCCTTTTCTCCAATTCTATCTGCTCTTGCCTTCTACCTTTTATTTCATAGGTGATCAAATTATGGTCACTGATTGTCATTCCGTCCAGCACTTTCCAGTTAGCAACCATTTACACAGCTTCTTGATTTTTGAGTGTCACGCCTTTGTTGGAATTCGCCCCAGCTCTCCCTTGGTATGTTGGTGGATTCCCCGGTAGGTTCGCTACTATAAGTCTTGTTGCCGCAATTACCTTCTTCAATTTCTCTCTCCTCTTATAAGCATTATATCCTCCTTTTCTTCTATCCGCTCTCCGCCACACATCACTGAACCACAGGGGTGACCTAGAATTCATATCTGCTAAGTAAATAACAGGAGTCCCTCCAAATATGTCATCTTCTGCATCAATCATTCCTAAATAGGGTTCTATATATTCTCTATACTGGAAGTACATATTGACAGGAATGACGGTGCCTATTATCGATCTTACCTCAACACAAGTCTCTCTCTCGTTGCCTAATTGATCAACTCTTGTGATTATTTGATGCTTATTAAAGACCACTACTGCACTCATTGGTGACTTCCCAGATACTACTATTCTTGCATTCACTGGCGTCTGGGGTATCTTCCCACCTTGGGTACTATACAGTTCCTGCAGACAGATTATATCTAACTGCAGGTCCTCCGCCACCTTCCTGATCTCATCCATTACCGCCGCACTCCGCATAACATTCAACTGTAGATATTATGGGTTGTGTGTAAAAACATAGAATTTGGGCCAAGCTTCCTTTGAGTCAAATGCTATGCAACCGTTTTCTTTTAAAAAATGCCGGTAAAGCTCCTCTACACCAAGCTTTTCGTCCCTTCTTTCAAATACCTTGTGAATCCTTTCCAGTAGTTGTCCCGCCTCTGTAGGTAGGTTCATGGCCTTGAGTTGTATTCTGTCCAAGGCCTTGGTGTGTGGCTAAAACAACAGAATTACCTTTCTCATGGCCAGTTCTTATTACATGTCTCATGGCCAGGTGGAGGGTTTGCTGCTTTTCCAGTCTTGGCATCTGTGGAGTCTCCTCAAAGTTATTGTATATCTGACCCGGATCTAGCATATCCTCCAACTTATTCTCTTCTTCTACCGCTGCCTTCTTTCTCTCATTGGACTCTTCCAGTGGTTTATATGGGTGCTGCTCTTTACTTGTTTCTTCCTTTTGTTCTTCCTCAGCTTCGACAACTCTCCCATGTATTATAATTTGTCCTTTTTTCCAAAACTTCCACCTCTCGATGTTTCAGAGCTTACGCATCTTCCACATTTGAAGTTGAAGTTACCTCCTCTGTCCCTACCTCTACCTTCTGCATTACCTGTTGTCCTGGTTGGGTCTTTCTCTGCCTCAGATTTGCCTTCTCTATACCTTTATCCTTTCTGCTCTCCTCATATTTTTCCTCCTTCTTGAGGGGGAATTCTTCTTTTTACTATCAGACACCTTTACTTCCCCTATTGTGTCTGTCCATGTCCATCTCATTTAATCTGTCCTGTATTTTCAGTAGCACAGTCATTAGAGCCCCTATGTCATTACTTGCCATAGTCTTTACTCTGTATCTGTCTATCTAAAAGCAGTTGGTATGTGGAGCACTCTCTAGTGTTAGAATGCTTACACTTATATTTTCCTCTATTATCACAACATATACACGTCTGAGTTATCTCTTTACATTCCTTAAGATCATGTCCCACCTTCCCACAGTGGCCACATACCGACTCCTTTTTAGGACAGAATTTCACCCTGTGTCCTAAATCCCTGCACTTGTTGAATCTCATAATGACTAAGTAGTCTTTCACCGAGATGCTACTGAAACGTAAGTGGACACAGCCCCCAACCAGTAGGTTCCGGACCCTTGCGGATACCTCCACCACATGTTTGGTGACCCATTTTTCTCTTGTTCCTGTTTTGAACCTAGGTTCAAATCCCTCTAAAAACTCCTTCTGGGTGATTCTGCCCTCTAAGTTTTGTTTATAAATTTTCTCTGCCAGTTCTCCAGTCATGTCCGATAGTACGTCGAAATAGAAATGAGTGGCCGTCTCTTCCTTGGATCCTCACACTTTAGACCCTCAAGTGCTTGGATCCCTTTTTTGATCTTTTCTGTGTCCTCACTGTCCTCAGTTTTAATTACAACCATCTTCCCTGCTGGCCGAATAGACCTGATCCGGATCTTATCCTTGGTAGGATTGAGCTTGGACATTACCTTGACTTGTATATCCTGTATCTCTTCCCCTTTACTGGATTAGATGAAAATTTTGGCTGTTTTGTTTCCCATCTCTCTCTTGATCTGCTGTGCCGAAGCCATCTTGGCACCCAGTCTGCCTATTGCCCCAGCAGTGATGATCTGGGCGAACGTTGGTCTTCTTCTTCAACTCCTGCTTTGCTCTTCTTCCCTGAGTTGTATTCTCCAACGTCAGCTACTGGACCTGCCCCTCTTGGTTTGCGATGACCAACAACAAGTTGTTAACCTCCGATTTCAACCTATTGGTAACCCCCACGCTCATCTTTCTGGCCTGGTAAAGCTCATCAATGAACTCATTCATTGCTATCACCCTCCGGCTTGCGTCCGTCTTTTCTTTTATCACTACATCTTGTACTTCTTTCTCAGGCTCAGATGAAGAAAGCTCCTTCATGACCCTAACCAGTTTTTTTCTTTTTTACTTTCTTAGACATCTTTGTTTGCGAGTGAAACAATCAGCCTACCACATTTCTTGTTTACTCCACTCACTTAAATGTCACTTTTAAGACTTTAGAATGACCACCCGCAAGTGCTGATTCACTTATTATGTGTGTTCCCTTAACTTCACTAACCTCTATTTTAGAACCAGAAGTTTTTCTAGCCCCTGCTGGTTTCTTGGCAACTTAAGATTCTTGATGACCTATATGTGCTCTAAACTTAAACGGTGGCTATTACTGAACCGTTTAATAAGCATTTAGTTAATTGCACTGACTCGTTCCTTCTCTATCACACCACGTGTATTGCAATTGCAATGTAAATTTCCACTAAGGTCGCAATGACATTAGCTTCCGGTACTCTTGAAATTATATTGTTTGATAAATTTTGGACCCTGAAGGTTTCGGAGTCCAAACTTTTACCAAAATTAGCAGAAAATTTTGCTGTTGTTTTATGATAAAAAAATAATTGTCGTATTTTTAGTATAACTGTTTGATAATAGGAAAACGTGAATAACTCACCCCAGTTTTAAGTAACACTATCACAACCTCTCATACGGATACCTGAACACTTCCTTCACCGATTGTACCACTTTCCAGAATTAACTTCCGCGTTCCCGGATTTTTTAGCACATTTCACAGAGTGACCGCAAAAAGTGACCATCCATGTCAACTCAACACTTTTAACACTGGAAAAATATTAAGCTTCTTCTCACTAGTGAAATGCTGGCTATGGCAGTTTGCATCAATTTATCCATATTTTTCGTTGACTTATATCTTAATAGAATACTAATTACTTATTGTAAACATGTTATTAGAAAAGTCTGCCTTTTAGAATACCTCACATTAGTTTATGCCTCAAAAAGATTATATGAGGGCCATGCCCAAAACTCATTGTTGAGAAAGGAAGGTGTTTCTGCCTTTAGAGGCTCACATTGAAGTCCCCAAAAGGAGATGTCAATATAATTTTTAACATTGAACTCTCTTAAATTGATTTAAAGTACATTAAAACATAATTTTTATTGTATTTAGGATTTTTTTAAACTTCAATAAACTACATACTTGGAAATTGACAACCAATACAAAATTACATTAGTACACATACTTTCGGAGGGGAAGGGAGTTGAACTATCCAAGAGTTGTCCCGTGCTCTCGGTCATTCTTCACTCATGGCCAAAGGTCAAACAAAATAAGGAAATTAGAATTAAAAAGAAAAACAGTTGTGCAGAAAGCAAAGGAAGAAGGTGAAGTGTTAGCACTTGTAATGCAAGTAATGAGAAAGTTTTGTGATTGAATATAAATTTTTATCTCCATTCTAAAAAAAAATTTGTTTTTTGTATCTAATATCTTAATTTTTAATCATGCTAGGTAATTGCAATTATCTTTATTCCCAGAATTTTGTTCAAAATCGATATTTGTTGTTTGTTTTTCATTGAGGATTGTGTGTCTTTATTACTACGTATTTAAAATAACAAATTCATTATTTAAAAAAAATAATACTTGGTGTTGAAAGGATCGACTGTCAGAGGGGGTGGTAGACGTCATTCAAGTAAATTTAATGTTAAGATGGGTCGAATCCGAATCTTCATTTTATCTTCAAATCTGAATCTGGAAAATATAAGCAAAAATAATTAGCTTTCCAACTTTGTTTACAATAATTAATTATTGGTCTAGGGTTTGATTGTTAGGTTTTTCCCATCATTATATTGGTTTTTTCCCACTATTAAACTTTAGGATTATAATAGCTATGAAAAAATTCAAACACAATACTTTTTTTTAGTCTTGAATTCTCAAATATCCTTACAGATTTGAGGGTCCCACCCATACTTGGTACATATATATATATATTGTAAACAACTAAAGGCTTTCATTTTAAAGATATATTTCTGCATCAATGCATTTGAATATTCGTGAAGTAAAAAATGTTTAATTACGACAGACCTAAACCTAACTTTCTATCATGTTATGCTTTTGAAATATGAATTGTTTAGTTTTGAAAGCCTTTAGAATATACTGGATTTCTTAAAGGAAAATTTGTTGGGACTTGAGTAATTCCATCCACTCAATAGAGCATTTTAGTAGATGAGCCTTGACCTGCAAGAAGATGGGCAGTGCCTTCTAAATGTTCTTTAATGTCTTCTTTGACTTTTGTTTTATTATTATCTATGATGTATATATGATCTGTACTATTGTTTACAAGAATGAACAAATAATCATGAACATCTTTGCTTTGTGTTTTAAATATGTACAAGATATGGAAACCATTAACTGATGTCAAAAATACCTTTAACAACAGGTTATGGGACCAGTTACGTTTTTAAGGTTCAAGTGAAAGTTTAAACAGAAGTTTTGAGTGTTATTCGTGATCGTTTGTCTACAACACTACATCAGTTCGTGTTGGTTAGCTTCTGATTCGATTGAACTCAAAAATTGTGCTCGAAATGTCATCAGTTAATGTCAGTAATTATAAAATAGAGCCATTAAATAAAAATAATTATGATACATGGGAAATACAGGCAAAAGCAGTCCTCATTCGTAGTGGACTTTGGTGTTACGTGAGTGGTGAAACATCAATACCTGCAGAAGAAGCAGATAAGAAGAAATGGCAGGAATATGACTCACATGCAAGGTCAGATCTAATATTGATAATATCCCCAAACGAACTAAAACATGTGAAAAATTGTGACACATCGAAGTCATTATGGGACAAATTGAAAAGTGTATACCGAAGTCGAGGTCCTGCTCGTAAAGCCACATTACTAAAACGACTCGTTCTGCACAAGATGAAGTACAACGATGATATGAGTACCCACCTAGATGAGTTCACAGATGCTGTAGATAAGCTCCAAGATATGGGAATAGAGATAAACGGTGATTTGTTGAGCATCATGATGCTCTACAGCCTATCCCCTGCCTACGAAAACTTTCGTATAGCAATTGAAAGTAGGGATAATTTACCAACTCCTAGTGAATTAAAAATCAAGATTATGGAAGAATCGAATGCTAGACACAAGGATGACCTCAAAGATAAGCATGAGGATGCATTTTTTGTTAAAAAATTTAATAAACATCACTATAAAAATTTTAATTCAGGTCAAAATCACAAAAATTTTCGATCTGGTCAAGGTCATCAAAATAAGAATAATAGTGGTAACATGAACTGCCAAAGATGTAAAAAGTCAAATCATAGGACAGAAGATTGCTGGTTCAACAAGAAAAAGGAATCCACCTTCAAAATTGAAGAATGTCTTTCAATAGGCCTACACCCATCACCACCCATGAATTCTATTTGGTGTCTGGATAGTGGATCTACTTCACACATGTGCTATGACCAAACAAAATTTTCAAAACTATCTGAGCCAAATGATCATGGCATTCTCAAGCTCGCATCAGAGGAACACACTGCAACTATTTCAGGTATTGGTCTAGTCAAAATTCAGCTCAATGATGACTCAATAGTAAATTTACCTGAAACTTTGCATGTACCAAAATTGACCACAAATCTTCTCTCTGTTGCAAAAATTACTGATAAAGGTTTTAGTGTTATTTTCAAGAAGGATTACGCACAAGTTGTAGATGATCATGGTAATCTTATTCTAAAAGCAACACGATACAATGGTCTGTACTGTTTTGATGCAAACATGTCAGAATATGCAAATTTATCTTCAGGTATTTCTGAAAAGTCAAAAATTGAAATGTGGCACAGAAAATTGGGTCACATAAATGAGTCAGATTTAAAATTGGCTCTAAAAGATAATCGCCTAAAAGGTTTGAATTTTAACACCAATGAAAGTCTTGGTGAGTGTGAAATATGTATTAAAGGAAAATTTACCAGACTACCTTATCACATTAGGGAACAACCGAAAAGTGTAGATAAGCTGGAAATAATACATTCTGATGTTGTAGGCCCCATGCACACCACTTCACCCGGAGGCTCCAGATATTTTGTTACCTTTATTGATGAGGGAACTCGCTATACCAGAGTATATTTCCTGAAAAATAAAAATGAAGTCTTAAATACTTTTAAAGAATTTAAAAATGAAGTAGAAAATCTGACAGAAAAAAAGATTAAATATCTTCAAAGTGACAATGAAAGGGCAGAATATAGAAATTTGGAGTTTGACAAATTCTTATCAGATTGTGGGATTAGAAGACGTCTTTCCGTTGTAAGATCACCCCAGCAAAATGGATTGGCCGAACGAAAAAATAGGTCACTGCAGGATAAGGCCAGATGCCTACTACTGGAATCAAATTTGCCCCACTCATTTTGGGCTGAGGCCATCAATTGTGCAAATTATTTATTAAATCGCAGCCCATCCAGGATTCTGAAAGGTGAAACTCCATATCAAAAGTGGACTGGTCATGTACCTTCAGTTCATCATCTTCAAGTTTTTGGATACAAAGCGTTCATGCACAACAAGGACCCCAACAGAAGAAAATTTGATTCAAGAGCCAAAGAAGGCATTTTTGTCGGATACTCTGAAGTATCAAAGGCCTATCGTATTTGGGTGCCATCCCAAAGAAAAATTTCAATAGCGAGAGATGTAAAAATAATTAACAAGCTCTACTATGAATCCAACCAAGAACCCTCAAGGTGTGATCCATTCAGGGAAGAATACTGTGAACAACAATCAAATACGCCGAAAAAGGAAGAAAACAGTAACAGTCAAGAGATTTCAGTAATAAGGAATGACGAAAATTTAGATGAAATTAATGTAGTCGCAAGTGACAGAGAAGAAAACAATGAAGGATCTGAAGATAGCTTTGAGGAAGAAGAAGTTGAGGAAGAAGGACAAAGATGTTTAAGACCAAGAGATACAATTAGACTACCCCCTTGGATGAATGATTATGACATGTCAGCATTATGTGAAGTTAAGGAAGCTCTAGAAGGGCCAGATGCGGAAGAATGGCATGAAGCCATAAAAAATGAAATCAAAGCCCATATAAAGAATGATACTTGGGAATTAGTGACAAAACCAAATGGAGCAAATGTAATAAGTTCTAAAATGGTGCTAAAAAATAAGTATAAACAAAATGGCGATCTTGAGCGGAGAAAAGCACGTCTTGTAGCTCAAGGATTCTCACAAAGACCAGGACTCGACTATGGAGAGACGTATGCCCCAGTCGCCAGATTAAGCTCTATAAGAACTCTTCTTGCTGTAGCAGTCGAAGAAAATCTAAAAATAAATCAACTTGATGTCTCAACAGCTTTCCTTAATGGGGATATAGACGAAAAATTATTTATGCAAAAGCCAGAATTTCTAGAAAAAATCTTATGCAACATCATGGTTGAAGAAAGTGCTAATGAAGACTCCACCATGTTCAAAAAGGTAAAGAAAATGCTTGAAGAGCTACGCAAACAAAATGGTGAAAAGGTATGTCGTCTTAAGAAGGCGTTGTATGGACTAAAGCAAGCAGGATGCCAATGGTTCTGTAAATTAGATTCCAAACTTTGTAAATTAGGATTCATCCCTTCACAGGCTGATCCTTGCATATACATTATGATCAGAGGAAGAGAAAAAATACTGGTTGCAATTTATGTAGATGATGTAATCATTGCATCAAATAGTCAAGAAAAATTGAATCATATAAAGAAGGAGCTTTTGAACGAATTTGAAATGAGAGATTTGGGAAATCTCCAATACTGTCTTGGTATAGAATTCGACTGTAAAAATGGAACTATTTCAGCTTCACAGAAGAAATACATTGATGAGATTCTTCATAAATTTAATATGGAGACCTGTAATCCTGTGAAGACTCCCATGGTTCCGGGACTAAAGTTTACCAAGGCGTCAACAGAAAACCTACCAAATTTTCCATACCAAAATCTGATTGGAGCCCTTATGTATCTCGCAACAGGTACAAGACCGGATATTTCACATTCGGTAAGCTACTTAAGTCAATTTAATAATTGTTTTTCTAAGGAGCATTGGCTAGCAGCAAAAAGGGTCCTCCGTTACCTTAAAGGTACCAAGGAACTGTCTCTGATCTTCCAAAAGACTGGAGAACCATTGACCGGATATGCTGATGCAAATTGGGGATCATGCTCCAGTGATAGAAGATCGTACACAGGATACTGTTTTAAGTATGCAGGTTCAATGGTCAGCTGGGAATCCAGAAAACAAAGAACCATTGCTCTATCTACCCAAGAAGCTGAGTACATGGCCTTAACAGAAGCGGCAAAGGAGGCAATGCATTTGAGGCAACTGCTGAACGACATGGGATCTTGTCAACAAGCCATCCAAATCTTCAATGACAACATGTCTGCCCAAAACTTGACAAAGAATTCTATAATAAGTTCCCGATCAAAGCATATAAGTATAAAAGAACACTTTATTCGTGAGAAGGTTCAAAATGGGGACATTGTTGTGACATACAAGCCTTCTGAATCCATGGAAGCAGATATTTTTACAAAGGGCTTGGCAAGCCCCAAACACACCATCTTGAGTCAAGCTGTTGGACTACATCCTCGGCTCTAACGAGTGAGGGGGAGTATTGGGACTTGAGTAATTCCATCCACTCAATAGAGCATTTTAGTAGATGAGCCTTGACCTGCAAGAAGATGGTCAGTGCCTTCTAAATGTTCTTTAATGTCTTCTTTGACTTTTGTTTTATTATTATCTATGATGTATATATGATCTTTACTATTGTTTACAAGAATGAACAAATACTCATGAACAACTTTGCTTTGTGTTTTAAATATGTACAAGATATGGAAACCATTAATTGATGTCATAAATAACTTTTACAACAAAATATGCTGGAAATATATTGGAATTTCAAAACTCAAGTTCAGTAGACACCCAGCATAAAAAATTCTACAATACATACTTAAATAAACTCTTGTAATTGCTTTTTACACAAAGTTTTTTAGATTCTCCATCAAGCCAAATTAGTTAGGCATGACTAAAATCCAGTTTAACAAAGGTTTCCCCCTTTTATAAAGTCACAAATAACTCTTTTCATTATGACAATGGGATGCCTTTCCAGATATAGACTATATAGTTAAAATTCATTTTAAAATCTTAACATTCTTATTTTCGCATTCCTTGGTGTACTCTTGGACAGTGGTGTTAATATGCCATTCTGCACTAAGCGATCTAACTATTGCTCTACTTTTTCTTCCAGGGCAAATGGAATTGATCTCGGCCTGCATTACTTAGGCTTGGCATCCTTATTAAAATTTAACCTAACTGGTTCATCTTTAATATCGCCCAACTTGTTATTAAAAACTGCAAGAAATTAACTAAAAACCTTGGAAATTCACCAAACAGGCTAGCTACCATTTCTGTTTGTACAGTATCTGCAGTTAAATTGTTGGAATTCTGCAAACATTCTTAAATTAATAATTGAACTTTTAGTTCCTGATCCAGTCACAGCTTAATAATAGATTAGATTCATTCTTAATTACAAATAGTTCCAGTTGTGTTACAAATCCTGATACTGAACATTTACATTTATTAGACCTACAGAAACCCTATGTTCATTTACATATCAATTTTGGATTAAATCAGTTGGATGAAATTCTAAGTGATTACATTTATTCTAAAATTACTTTTCAGGGATTACAGATACTTCTGCTCCTGTGTCCACTTCAGAAAAAATTTATTTCCCTTCCACCTGTACATTTATTCTGACAATCACTAAACTTATTTTTACATAACCCAAATAAATTTCAAATACAATCTGTTTACCCCCACAAAGTGTTGCTTATTATTGTCCTCCTTCTGTCCATCCTTGTGGGATTTGCTAGAAATCATATAAGTATCCAATTAAGTATTGTTTGCCTTTTCAACCAAAACACCTTATGCAAATGACCCCTCTTCTTACATACACTTTATTCATATACTAGATAACAACATTAATCTTTTAAATGACCGTTATTCCACAGCAATAACACCTCAGCAATATTCTACTGCCATTTTTGTCTTCTTTCTTTGACATTGATAAATTTAGGATTGATAATAAAAAAAACTGTTTCACCAGTGTTGTGTTCAAAGGCCACTGAAGCTGCATCCTTACCAGCTTTCTCCAACAATGTTGAAATCGGCACCACCTTCTCATACTCCAGTTTCTCCACTAGAAATATTTTTATAGAGTTTCTTTGCAATCTGCTGAGAATACTGTCTCATAGGTAATCAGATAATGGTTAGTTGAATTCACAATGCTTTGACATTTGTTTTAAGCTAGCAATATAATCTGACATACTTTTATGTTCATATTGTGATCTTAAGCCTTACAGCAATAAACTGTGGCTTAAGATTTAAGTGTTCTTGTATAATTTTATTTAGTTCCACATGGTTTTTTGTGGGTCTGGTGTACATAGATCTTGTAAAAGATTAAAAGTTTTCACACTTACTACTGACAGACAACTGACAGTAATATACTCTATTTTTTCTTTTCGATTATACGAGGGGGGACCGAAAAGAAGCCGGATTTTTGCTCTAAAAATTAATTTATTAAGTTTTTTACAAAATTCTTTCTTTCTCCTTCATATTACTCTCCATTAGATGCAATGCACTTGTCCAGTATTTTTTCCCACGGTTTGAAGCACCTCTGGAACTCTTCAACTTTGATATCATTGTGTGCCTTCTGCGAATCTGTTTTTACAGCCTCCAGATCATCAAAACACTTCTTTTTTAGATTTTTTTCATTCTCGGGAACATAAAAAAGTCGCACGGGGCTAGATCTGGCGAATAAGGAGGGTGGGGAAAGATGGCCCACCCCTGAGAGCCCAAATAGCAGTTCACAGATAATGCCATGTGTGCAGCGGCATTGTCATGGTAAAGGAACCAGTCACTTGATCGACAGAGTTCCAAACGTTTCCTTTGCACATCCTCCCTCAAACGTCTTAAAACTTCCAAATAAAAGTGCTGATTAACAATCTAACCAGAGTGGATAAATTCCCGGCGCACAATTCCACGAACATCGAGAAAAACCATGATCATCGTCTTAACATTTGACCTCACTTATCTTGCTTTTTTTGGTCGGGGGGAGTTGGGGTCTTCCACTGGCTAGACCCTTGCTTGGTTTCGGGGTCATATCCATAATACCAACTCTCATCACATGTAATGACGGTCAAAAAGTTTGGGTCAATTTCAATTTGATTTTTCAAGTCTAGGCTCAAATTCAGACAAATAGTTTTTTGATCCTGTGTGAGCAGGCAAGGAACAAACATACTTAGCAGCAACATGTCTCATTTGCAAATCCTCTGTCAAAATCCACTGGCACAAGCTCCAACTCACTCATGTCTGTTCTGAAATTTTGTAGATTGTGAAATGACAATCCTTGTTGATTTTTTGGCAGATTTTTTCAATGTTTTCGTCGTTTGGGCAACAAATTTGGGAAGGTCTATGGTAGAACTACCTAGCGGGAGAACACTCTACTAGGTATGCCTAGGAACAGCCACATGCTTTCAATCTGGTTTCTTTAGGGTTCCCCCTCATACTATTACATTCGAAAAATAACTCGAATCATTTTACTCATAACGACCAGGTTTTTTCATCACTGTCGAATCTACTAAGCCTTCATATGACCGTAATTTTTGTGTTGCTAACTTAAAAGGATTTTTCTTTGAACACACCACCATATTCTAAAGTTGTTAAAACACACAAATGTAATTGGAGATGGGAGCTGCCTCATGTTTATCATGAATACCTCTTCATTTGATTAACTTTTTATCACTTTACCAAAAAAAAAATGCTTTTATAATACTTTTAATCTGGTCTTACAAATAGCCAGAAACATGTTCGACAGTATTTTATGTTTCCTTGTCACCAATATGTTATGTCTACTACTCAGCAGACATAGGTAAGTTAAGATTGGAATGAGACACATCTTTGTTCATTGTATATGGCTCATTGAGTGACAGGTCATGAAAAGAGTTTACTAGGCCAGGTCAGGTGGATTATTGATATCAATTTGGGCATGATGGCAAAACTGACAATTTGTTTCGCCATACTGTCATGCAAGCTAACCCAACATGGAAATTCACTACAGCTACATTCTCTGAGGAAATTTTGAACACAACTACACTATTACTCATTTAGATTGTCTTTAGATTAACTGGCCATTCATACCTACTTCTAATTTTCATATCTTCTGTCTCTGTACATTATAAATTAGGATTGCACTCTTTTGGATAGTTTGGTCGTTTATAGGTTCCTAACATTTATGGAATAATGGAATAAAATTTATGGAACAATGGAATAAGATTTCAACTGGAAATTATGTCAATTTACATTAATTCATCATTGGTAACATGTATTTACTTTGGTTTATTTTTGTATTTAAATTTTAAAGCTATTTTAAAAAAGTTTCATAAGCAATATTAACTTGGTTTGATTTTTAGAGATTTATCTTTCTAAATAAAGTAAAAAAATGCAGTCAGTTTTAAAGTTGATTTGTTTCAATATCATATAAATATGTTTTTTTTATATAAATAATTATTACTTTGCTTTTAAGTGTTTTCCCATAAGTGAGTTTTACAAGTCATAGAGCAGTTATTGATTTTTAGTATTTGAGATTTTTCTAGTACTCACTTGTCCCCAGATAAAATGTAAGCTCTGAGATTTAATTAAGTAATTTAATACGTCTAGTTAGTTATTTTAATGTTAATTTACTCTTAATCATTTTTTTTTCTTCCCCAGGTGAGGGTGGAGAATTTGTTGGTTGGCAAGGTAGGTGATACTTAGTCATTTAATTTTAGATATTTCTGATTTCAACATAATTATTTAAACTTTTGGTTGCTAATTTTTAAGAACCAGGAATACATATCTGGCTACAAATTTTAATGCGTATAAAATATAACTTTTATCCATGCTGTATATATTTCTCCTTATTCACTCCTTTCATTTTAAGTATTGGGGAGATTTTTTAGACAATGTATATTAACATGCTTCCTATATAATGCTATAATGGATCTTAATGTATTAATAGTAAACATCATTGTAATTAACAATGGGGTGTTGATTTCATATTAAGAAGTAGCTTTGTGATATATGGACCGATTTACAGTCTCCAAAGTATCCATTGACCTAGAAAACCCATTAATGTCAGGAAATTTGCTTTTCTAGGGAAAATCCAAGGAATTTTATCGAATTTTTGGAAGTTTTACATATACATGGTGGCTTCAGACAAGGAAATCGTGGAAAAGGATTTTTTTCATAGATTGCTTGCCACTCTCCTTCCATGCAAATTTAGATACACTTCCCTAAATTAAAAATCTCCCTCATCTCAAACACTAATTAGAGTAATTAGTACATATGCATATAATCAAAATGGGTATAAAAATGTGGTGCAAAACATATATATTAATAATATAGCTAATCACAGGTTTGAATCTCATCAATATTAGTTTTGGAAATTTTTGACATTTCAAAATACTGTAGTTATCTGAACATCATCGTTATAAACAGTCAACCACTAAGTTGTAGATTGACTAATATAAGGAACCAAATTATCACTCGTTCTATAACTTATTAGCAAGGTTTGCTAGTACCCAGTGTTACCGCTGGTATCAGTTTAAAATAAAGGCAGCTATTTTTTTAAATGGGAGATAGTCCATATTGTACTATGGATTCACACTCATCAATCCCAAAATCTTAACACAAAAGGTCAAGTGTTTATACAAATCCATGTGGGGGCTCTATACTGTGGATGCGTGAAGATTTGAAATACTACCTGAGGTGTTTGAAAACAAGGCCCGTCACCATTGTCCTATCTCACAATTATATTTGTATTAGTCTAGAGCAGCGGTTCCCAAAGTGTGCTCCGCGGAGCACCTGGTGCTCCGCGAAACATCTCCAAGTGCTCCGCGGAGAGATTGTAAATAAAGATAAAATAAATGTGACAAGATCTCAAAATTGTTTATTTGTGTGGTCATGAACTGTTTTTAGATAAGTATTGTGTAGAAATAATTTAGCTCCTGCATCGTGCCGTAAAGCAGTGTAAATAGCAAGTATTATGGATCCAAAGTGCATTGTCATGCGGCACCTCAGTCAGGTTTACCCGCTCGCACCTTCTCGGAACCACACAAAACATTGAGAAAATCCGTGAAGCACACAGACTTCACGCGGCGAAACCAGACAGATAGGCTCAATGGCGCCAGCTAATCCCGGCTCAATGAGAGCCTCACCTTACTTAAAGATCCGATTGTTAGCTTTGACACTTTTACAGAATTTTCTGGAAAGTCTCTATTGTATATTAAAAACTCTTTGTTTCTTCGCTCCTTCATTCTGTTGCAGTTCATTCAATGTTTAGTCGAGAGTCGAAACGAGTCAAATTGCAGTGCGGTGTTATTTTTTCACGAGTGCTTTTGTTGTGTGATTTTTTTAAAAATAATTACGTTAATAACTTTAATGGATCTTCCCTCTTGAGGACGAAACACCTGCCTATTACAGGTTTTTTGGAGCACCTACGTAGTGATTTAGAAAATATCATAGATTTGCTTTCAATGGATCGCTGGCTGAAGTCTGGATCCTTAAAAAAGACTATTAAAACCTCCGCCACAGTTCCTCCAGTAGCTATGGAAGCATCAACAGCTAACAGGTATGTACAAATATTATGTTAGATGCATTTTTTTTAACGTTGAATAGTGTTTATCTATTGGGGTCTGCTAGAATAAGAGCGTGTGTCATTAAAACAAGTAACAGCTTTGGATGCCAATAACACAGGACCTAAAAGAAGAGATAGGGACTAAGGTACATACAACTTTATACAAATTAAATAGTAAATAAAGACTTTTCAGTATATGCATTGCATGTTGTACATATTGTTGCACTTTTAACAAAATTATATTTTAGCTCAGGCTATTTTCGAATTTTGGCCTGTTAATTGGTAGTAACCTTGAAGCTGCAGCCAATTTGATGTCACCAAGCGATAGGATAAGATGGTTACTCACATTTAACAAGCATTGTGAGCAAACATGCGAGAAACATTTACATTCTTAAACAATATTCAACGTTAATTTAGGAGCAATGGTTCTTTGATCAATTGTTTTATTAAATACTTGACATTTATTATTATCATTAATATTATTTACCCAGATGATACGAATATTATTTTTATATTGTAGTGTGGAAGAAGATGGAGCAGTTGCCAATGCTAGAATTGCTGGACAGGATGAAGGGTTTTTAGACGAATCAGCGACAGCAGGTGTGACAGAAACTTCTGAACTGTTGAAAGAACTGCCTAGTACTAGTTATTTGGAGATCAGTGCCACAGGTAAAGAAATTATAAAAAGGAAGTATCACGATTCCTACTTGGATATTGGATTTGTTGAGACTAGTGACAACAAACCACAGTGCGTAGTTTGCATGAAAGTTTTGCCAAACAGTGCGATGTTCCCAGCAAAAATGCGCCGTCATTTTGAGGGGGTCCATCCAGAATGCAAGGGCAAACCGACTGATTTCTTCAGAAGGAAGTATGGTGAACTTACACAAGCCCAGAAAATTATATCTTATCACTCAAAAACAGTTAATGAACAGGCTTTGATGGCGTCCTACTTAGTCAGTTACCGAGTTGCTCAAGCTGGCGAAGCCCATACCATCGCTGAAAACCTTATAAAGCCTTGTGTAAAGGACATAGTTGAATGTATGCTGGATGCAAAAGCCACGAAACTAGTAGACACCGTTCCTTTGTCAAATAACACGATTTCGCGACGAATCGGGGACTTAGCAGAGGATGTGAAAGCTACTTTACTTTCACGAATAAAATGCACTAAGTTTTCGCTCCAAATGGATGAATCAACGGATGTGGCTGGATTGGCAATTTTAATAGTATTTGTACGCTACCAATACTTGGAGTCTTTTCAAGAGGATCTGCTTCTCTGCAAGCCTTTACCAACTAACACAACTGGCGCTGAAATTTTCAAATTAATAGAAGAATTTTTCACAGTGAGTGACATCCCATGGGATAATTGCGTTGATGTGTGCACGGATGGCGCAAAGTCCATGACTGGGAAGACGTCCGGTGCTATCTCAAGAATAAAACAAAAAGTCAAGGAATGCAGCAGTAGCCACTGCATCCTCCACCGCCATGCCCTTGCTGTGAAAAAAATGCCACCCTTCCTAAAAGAAGTCTTGGACGAAAGCGTGAAAGTAATTAATTTTATCAAATCTAGACCTAAAAATATAAGACTATTCAAGCTGTTGTGTGAAGACATGGGGAGTCTACATACGTCTTTACTTCTTCACACAGAAGTAAGGTGGCTTTCTCGTGGCAAAGCTTTGACTCGGCTCTTTGAAATGAGGGCTGAAGTCAGAACCTTCCTGATTGACAACGACTTCGCTTTGGGAGACAGGCTGTGTGATGAGTATTGGGTTATGAAATTGGCGTATTTAGCAGACATTTTTAAAAAAGTTAATGACTTAAGTATCTCACTTCAAGGGAAAGCAGTAACCGTTTTTGACGCCAGCGATAAAGTACAAGCGTTTAAAAAGAAAATAAAGTTTTGGGCGGATTCAATGAAAAATCTAAATCTAGACAGTTTCCCAATGGTAAAAGAATTTAGAGAAGAACTAGATTCTGACGTACCCGAATATATCTTAAATGAGTTTCACGTTCATCTGCTAAATTTGCTTGATAGTTTCAACTGTTATTTTCCAGAAGAATTCCACGGTAAAATAAAAGAGAACTGTTGGGTTGTAAACCCATACTCTGCTGTGTCGGAAAAGCCAGCCTGTCTGACATCACACCAGTATGAGTGTATGATTGATTTGACATCAGATTCTGTGGTAAAATATAATTTTGCAACTAAGAATTCACTAACAGAATTTTGATGTCAGCTAAAAGACGAATTTAAAGTTTTATCAGATAAAGCGAAAATCATCATTTTACCCTTTACAACAACTTACTTATGTGAATCAGGATTCTCTGATTATGTGGCTACTAAAACAAAATATAGATCCCGCCTGAATGCAGAGCCAGATATTCGGTTGCAGCTGTCCCAAATTAAACCAGATATAGCCACATTGTGCAAATCAAAACAGTCCCATCCCTCTCATTAGAATCTAAGTTCTTTGGCTATGCTTTATCGTTCTTTTTCGATACCAAGCTACATTTTTTATTTTGAAACTGTAATACCTTATATAGGTGAGTAGTATTGTATATTTACACTACCTGCTTTGAATTCGTTCTCAAATGTGTTGCATTACTTTATGTTTTTTGTTGTTGGTTTTCGTTTATGTATTTAAGTAAGTTCCTTATTTCTCTGAAATTAGTGTAGAAAAAATATTTATAATGAATAAAACTTGATGTTTAAGGTGAGTATGCAGCGGACGCGAGTTAAGGAGAGTTAATTTAAAGTTTCTAGATCTAGAGAAAAATTTTTTTTTTGCCAAAATAAGAAAACTATTGCTTCTATAAAAACATAGAGTTTAATTTTCTTCACATGGTGACCTCATTAGTTGTTGAATATCTGTCGTGAACAGAGCAGCATTATCTAAGAAACTTTTTAAATGAAGAGAAAAATTTGTTATTAAATTCCAGGACATCCTTGACAGATATTCAAGAAATGTTGATCTCGCCATGTGAAGAAAATTAAGCTCTATGATTCTATAGAAGCAATATTTAATTTATTTGATCCTAAAAAAAGTATTGCTATAAAAAGTGCAAAAACACTCGCCTTTTCTTGCGTACCCTGCATCCCCACCTTAACATGTCCAAATGCTTAAAAATTGGTTTCCAGAGCCAATATTGCTGTCATTCGGCTACTACCTATGTAGGTGCTAGGTGAAAATATCTTCGCCTTTATGCCGAATACATGTATGTGCAAAATTAGTGTTTAGAGAAAAAAACGTAAGGTTCTAATTTTCAATGTCTTTCAATGGGAAACATTAAGGTTAGATCAAAATATAAGCTATTTTGAATTCGAAAAATAATTCGTGCTTTTGTTATATGATAAAAAAATTGTCTAGCAACTTGAAAATGCAGTTACGTAAAAACATCCAAAAATGAGCATGGTCTAAGGGCAACGATAGTGCTCCGTCACAAATTTCTCTCCTGAGAAGTGCTCCGCGACTCAAAAAGTTTGGGAACCGCTGGTCTAGAGATTTATTAACTACTTTGAAAATTGTGTTCCCCAAAAATTAGTTTATCATCATGCATTTCACTAAAACGTATTAGTATATTCTCTCTACTATTTAACTTGGCTTTTATGTATGCAGTTAGGCTCTTGAAAGTAAACAGTGGGGATTAGAACTCAAAAGTTGGGCTCATCAATTGTTGTATTGTGCAGATTATGTAAATTTTCCGGGTGATATTAAGACAATAGTTAAAAGGAATGTAGAACTTGTGTTTAAAAACCACAAAGAAATAAATTTTGGAGTAAATATGTGTTTGTTTTTTTTCTTTGTTAGGTTAACAAATCCATATGTTTGGGAACTGTGCTAATATATAGAAATTAAGTTATATGAGATCAAAAAATATCATCTAGGCAATGATTACTATCATTCAATTTGTAAGATGTTATCATCTCTTCTTCTTTCTCAAAATACCAAGCTGAGAATGTACAAAAGCATAATCCTACCCTTTGTTTATATACAGTTGTAAAGTGTGGCCTTTGTTTACTGTGTAGGGTAGAAAGCTTACCTTACATTATTCCACCAAGGTATAGCTTTTTAGATAGGATCAAAGTGTAATCTGTTATTCTAAGACTGCTTCCTTTTAGGGTAAGCAGGGTGTACTAAAAGAATAAATTGAAAATGCTTAAGAACAATGCTCTGAAAGAGGCATAAACAAACAGATGGATGGAGAAAATTACTAAAAGAAGAACACCATGGCATACATACATCCCCAATCATATTAAGGATAATCAAGATGAATATACTTAGGTAGGGTGTTCTAAGTCTTCCCTAAGTGGCTCTGGGTGAAGTCATAAACTAAAGTTCCAATTTTGTTTTATATCATTGAACCCCCTCTTAAAACATTTTAAAGTGTTAAAATATAGTGCAATTGTGGTTGTTTAGAATTTTACAAAACTATAATGGTGGCTTGTGCTTAAGAACTGCAGAGCTGTCGCACCCCCAACAATTCTACATACATTTTATTTTAGTTTAATGTAGTCAACTATATATAACACACCCCAGAAGATGATATTCTACATATCTCAGATGTGAATTCTTATGTGAATTGAAGGTTTTTATGAGGCTAGGCGTCAGGCGCTACAACACTCTCTGAACCCCTTGGCTATTGCTGAAGTGTAGAAGCAGTATGGGGGTGGGTGGGGAATTCCTGGCTGGTAACTTAGGATTGGAGCTGCAAGTGTTGCAAATTCCCCCTAACAGTCAGTCTAACTTTGAACTGAATTGTGCTACAAATATTTTGGTTTTAATTTAATTTTGTATTCATGAGTATTTAACTGTTTATTTAATGAATGCAGAAATGAGTACTGAAATTAGAATGTTGTGAGTTTATTAACATTTAATTTCTCTCAGCAGATCCTTTGGCAAAATTGAAATAAATACAAATGGCGTCTATTTACTAAGACAGCAATGATCAAATAATGGTATTTCTTATGTTCAAACAATGCATCCAAATATAAATTCATAGCATTTGCTTCACATCAAAAAGCAAATGTTTATTTTAAAATATGATAAACTTCTAACTGTAATTAGCATATTTGTATTGTTTGCATTAAATTTATAACATATTTATTCTTTAGTTTTTTATTTAGTATATTTCTGTGTTTATTCACTCCATATTAATGTGTTTGTCATATTTTTATTTATGTATTGATTTTTAATATATATATATATATAAATAAGAATTTAATTTAGTTTATTTTTTACTCTATTCTCTAGTGGTAAAGGTTCTTGGCTACAGATGTAAAGGTCCTGGGTTTGATCCCCGGTGCTTCTAAAATTTATTTATGAAGCAGTATATCTGAAAAGGGTTAAATTAAGCCTCATGAGTGTAGAAAATTGAGATTAACAGGCAGAGGGCTCATGCTGACCAACTGACACCTTCTTTCCTCAATTATTGACACTATCATTGCTAATGGTGGTGACCGCTCTGTCAGTATAGCTCCCTTGTGGGCTCACATCATTCCCCCCCCCCATTTGCCCTTCCAGTTTTGCCCAAGCAGCACCTCCAGTGTTCAAACCCACGAGCCGCCACTGTAAGAGACTAATAGTTATTGATGTGAAATACAAAATTACATAATTTTGGGGCTTTGTGGGGAACGGTTAAACCCGCTATTTTGTATATCTAGTTTCACCTTTACTTCCCTGAGGGGTTTGTTGTATCATGAATGGCACTTATGTTTAGGCTACAACAAAAATAAAACTATGTCATGCAGTTAGACCAAAATTTTCCTACATATACATATTGGATTTGTCAAAAATAATATGTGGGATATACTGGAAATATACTGGAATATGATCACTCATCTAGTAGACTCCCTGTTCTAGTAAGTTTTCTTAATTTAATTGATACTACCTAATACAATAAAGCTATGAAAAGTTATTAAAGCCAATATAATACTAAAAATAACGTAATATCAAGATTTAATTTCTATATTATCTAAAAGTTGTGAAAAATGTCTACCTAATAATTTCCAAATACTTAATTTACATTTATTAATACATGAATTTATTATCTCTTAACAGTAGCAGCACTTGTATTTGTTAATTTTTTCATCTTTAATTTATGATCACAGTTAGATACTATCACTGCCTTCCAATTAACCTCTTTAAAAGGTTATTTCTTACATCTAGAACCAGTTAATGCAGTTATTCAAAGTGTCATTACTGGGCCAAGGATTTATAAAGTTGATTAGGTATTAAGTGTTTCTGAAAACACTTGAAATGGGATTAACCATGAAACCTGTCACTCTATATTAGGTATGGGTAGACATATGTTGTTTGCTCAAGTAGAAAATGAATTAGTGACAAATGTAATTTTTTTTTATCAACTTGTTAGACCATATCTTAAATAGAAAGTTTAAAATCTGATGAATTTTTCAAACAAAGAAAACGATCCTGTGTTTCTAATAAGCCACTTGGATGATCGTGGATTGTTAGGATTTCTCAAGTAACATACTGAAAGTGTTACAAGGAAAGATAAAGGATCATCTAGAACCTCTTTCATTAAACTTTTTTTTATGAAATCCTTAAGAAGACATGGAAATAGTAAATATTTCTAATTATAGGCTAAAAATGAATATTGATTAATCTAGCTATGGCACAGCTATCATACTATATTATGGAAATTGTCAGCGCAGATGGGGACTTATTCCCCTTTATACATTGTTTATAAAGGTCATAATATCTAAAATTCTTATTATAAAAGTGTCCTGAAGGAATGTCATTAATTTATGGTATTCTTAAAAAGATTTCAAATTTATTTTGTCTAATTTAATAAATATATTTTAACAAGGACAAAGTCTTTTATTTTATTATTTACACACCATATACTACAAAACCATTCCATCTCTATGTTCTATTTTTGCCGCCACCTATTGCTACTATTGCCGTTAAGCTGCCGCAATGTTGATGCCATTTCTCACCCCCGCTAACTGGTAGCGTATATTAAGTCTTACTCATTGTTGACTAGGAGAAATCTCCCGCCCTCTGGTGTCCCATGGTCTGGGTTAAGAAACATTTGAGACCATGCTGTTAATAATTATAATATGTATTATATAATGAGGTTCTTATTACATAGAAATAAAATAGAACAGCGGAAATTTTTTTAGGAAGCCTATTTAGGAGAGGTCACAGTATAATATATAAATAAACCCTTTTTATATATTAATATACTATTTATAACTAGTACTTCAAAAGATGAAACATTAATGGCTTTGTGACAAAAATAAGGGTAAATAATAAGTTTATAAGAGATTAAAATAGTAATTTTCTTTAATAACCTTATTGAAATTATTGTAAAATTTACTTAATTTTGAATTATGATGCTATATTAACTATCCTATTAATTTAATATGATTTGTGTACAAAATATACAATGCTAGTTTCATGAATATCTTAATGTTAAGTTGATACTGATTTTCAGCTGATTACCAGAAAATTTGCTTTTTTTTATGTGTCTTAAAATTGCCATTCTTATAAATCAATAATAAGGTAAAAACTTGTCACCCAGCTCCAAATTCACTTTCGTATATAGACATTTGCTATTTACCTATCTATATTAAAAACATATTCAATATTCATCCAATAACAACACAAGCATAAGAATAAATAGAAGATCAAATCCTCACTGTTTTGTTCTATCAAAGGACAGGAAGAGGCACTGTTTGAAAAAATAATTGTATAATCTTGTTGAATGATAACCACATGACAGGTTTAGATAAATAAAATGTAGTTTTATTATAAATATAGATAAAGTATCATGAGCCAATAAATTAACAATTTAGTTTATATACCCAGAAGAGGATCAATAAGGAATACCAAAAAAAGACAAAACAAGACCTTTGATAGGTGAAAAAAGTTAAACCCAGAAAAATTCCTATTTCATTAAATTATCGTAGATGAAATTACTAATTCAGAGGCAGTCAAAGCTTTCTAAACACAATGAGTATTACAAATATAAATACAGTGGAACCTGACTAATTTGCGTTGGAATGCAGTCAGTATCCTTCTTCACGCCCCCCATCCCCCACCCGCTCACCCATATGTGTTTGTTTACACATACAGTTCTGTACTCCATTAGTCAAGGTCAAAACTCTATAGTGGCTACGTGCTATCCTCTTAGTGATTCGGTCATAGCGATATTCTTGTGACATGTGAGTTTATTTTGTTTTGTTTAGTTTTGGTTTTGTTTAGTACATACTTTACAGTAGTAGTACAGTAGCCCCATGGCTTCTTTGGTGCTGGCTGACGGCTTTGAAAAGTTACCAGACCAAATTATGTATCCCTACGCCGAACCAAATGATCTGCAAAAACATGTGTTTAGCAGCTGTCACTTCTGAAAGTCAAAATTTAGGTATATACCTAAATGTTGACTGTTATAAGTCAGCTGTGAGCTGTCATTCAGCACCAAAGAAGCCATGGGGCTACTGTAGTAGTAGTGGGTGGGGGTGGGGTGTGGTATTGTGTGTGGAGGGGGG
>CABFVX010001380.1:107634-125715 GCA_902151425.1 Timema shepardi | reverse complement strand
GTCGTGATGTCACTGTCCAAGCCACAGTCCTCTAGATCATTAACTCTGGCCGAAAAAGTAGCGGTGATAAAGAACGTGGAAAAGGGACTTAAAAAGAAATCAGAAATCGCCCAGGATTTTGGAATGCCCCCTAACACACTTTCAACATTTTTGAAAAAAAAAAATACAAAAAATTTTTAGCAATGAAAATGAGAGTGAACAAGATAGGAAAAGATTAAGAGGGCCGGTTAACCCATATGTCGACAACTGTGTACTGAAGTGGTTCAAACAAGCGTGAGACAGAAAGTCCCAGTGAGCGACCCTCTTCTTAGATTAAAGGCTGAACATTTCACATCTGTATTACTAAAAACAGACTTCAAAGTGAGTGCAGAGTGGTTAAATGGATTATAACAACGAAACGGAATTTCCTTCAAAGCTGTATGTGGTGAAAGTGGTGCTGTTGATGTGTGTTCAGCTGATAATTGGAAGAAAGGTTTGAAAGAAATAATCCAGGACATAGAACCGAAAAACATTTTTAATGTTGATGAGAGGGGACCTTTTTACAAGTGTACTCCTGACAAGACTCTCCATTTAAAGGTGAACAGTGCAGTGGGGCAAAGTTTGGTAAAGATCAACCAACACTGATAGTTGGAGCAAATATGGATGGTTCTGAAAAGCTGCTTTTGTTAATGATTGGAAAATCGGCTAACCTGCGTTGCTCCAAAAGTGTAAAATTGAAACCGGTGGAATAAGAGTCAAATAGAATAGTATGGATAATAGGTGATCTGTTTGAAAAATGGCTTTTTAAAATCAACAAACAGTTTGGCAAACAAAGTCGGACAATCCTTTAATTCATTGACAATTGCACTGCTCAGAACAGTGTTCCCCTGTTGGAAAATGTAAAGGTTATTTTTTTCCCGCCAAATATGACATCGTTTATTCAACTATGGACCAAGGAATAGCTAAGGACCTAAACATTTTTACAGACACCTGTTGTCTGAAAAAAAATTTTGCTGGAAATTTGGCTACTCAGAAAATTTAGCTTGAGGTTCTTAAGCCTCAATAATGTGTAAGCAAGCGTGAGACCAAGTGAAAGTTGAGACCATTAAGAATTGTTTTAAAAAAGCTTGCTTTATCAAGAAAGAAAATGGAGAAAATGTGACTGAAGCTGCGCCAGCTATTGGCAACTGGGAGGAAGTTACTCCTGATCCTGCTATCTCTGTGTGGACTTTGTCATCATGGATGAAGTTACTGATGCGGACATCGTCGCCGAAGTTCTCAACAATAACATCCAGGCTGAGGTTGAAGCATCTTATGATGATAAGTACACTTTTTCATTAGTTCAGGAAAGGCCTATACCGAGTGCCCCAGATGCCTCAGACCATATCTAAGAACTTGGATGTTTTTTCGAAAGTCACAACAATGTAAGTGATTCAATTTTTCAGTCAATAAATTAATTTGAATCATACACTACAACAGAAAGACTGAAATCAGGAAAACAGATTAAAATCTCTTACATCTTGTGAATGTGGGGAATGCCAGGCCTCCACCGTGGTTCGGATTCCACGTTAAACTGTAGGTCCTCCATTTCATCTAACAATCACCCTACCATTACAAATTAGCGTAAGTGCATATAACCCGAACGGGTAGTAAGACGCGGTGCTAATAATAATAAAATCTCTTGACTTTTAAAGAAATTGTGAACAGATTATGTCCAAATAATTTAGATAAGGTTTTTAAGCTTGGTTTCAAACTTAACTTTGTTTCTTGATTCCTTATTTGATTTGAATTTTTCGATAGTTCTCATTTTTTTCTGGTCCCTTAAAGTTCGAATTATCCAGGTTCCACTGTATATAAATTCCATATATTTGGTAGAATCTCTATTGGACCTAAATCACATTACCGTCCTATTTGATTTACTAGGAAAATTATCTTTTTGAACTACAAATATGCTGCTAACACTAAACTCACATAAATTTCCATCTATATAAAATAAGCAAATCCATCCATCTTGGTGATTACATTATTGTTGACGAGATTTTCACGATTCAGAAAATTACAATCTAAATATTCTCAATCTTCAAATAATATTCAAAATCACAACAAAGGGTAAATATTTAGTTATCTCAACTTTTAACACATACAAATAAGGACCAAGCTATATATATTTTTCAACATTACTAGAATTCTAACAAACAGCCATACAGTTTATTTATGTTTTCCAACTTAAACAGAAATATTACTTAAGCCAAACTGAACATACCTCTCTATAATTACATTAAGCAAAAGATTTGTTGTCAAGACTTATTCCAGAAGGAAATATCACACAAGTCAGGAAGATAACAAAAACTTGTCAAAACTTATCCCAGAAGATAATTTTAGGGAATTTAGAAAATTAAATAATTTATGCTAATCCAAAAGATAAATCATTAAATACTTAGGTGTAGTGCCTTGTTCCTTATCGCCGCCAAGAGTGCCATACTTGCAACTCTATGGTTGTTATATAGTATCCAAAATTCTGGGAGAGGGCGTAAAGGAAAAAGGGGAGGAAATACAGGGAGTCATGTAATCAAAGGTGATCGGTCTCTCCTCTCGCCACTCAGAAAATTGGAAATAATCTACGCCAGTTAAAGGTCTAGGTCTTGGTAGAAGTCTGGAGTCTGTTCTAATTTCTTCTTGAAAATACTAAAAAGATTTATGAACACTCCTGACTATGATATCTCAGGTGCACCAACATCATTTGGGTTCACAAGCTAGTTGGTCATGGATGCTCACCCGAGTCTGTTATGTCTTGGCTCTGGGAAGTTTGATATAATGCAAATTTAATCAAATAAGCCTTAAGGCATAAACTGGGTAAGTTTATACATCAATACTCTTTAGGAGTTAGGTGTAGCAGAAAGTCCCCAGTGTTGTGAAAAATATTGAATCAAACAATATAATTTTGTGGCATACAAACTATGCTATAGTCGACATATTATAATTCAATTAAACTGGTCCTATTTTGGAAATAAGTGTTAGTGTTTTATTGCAGGAATTGTAAAATGTTTTGTCTAGAGTCATGTACTCCCCCAATCGCTGTCTAGCCGAGGAATACTTTATAGATCTTTTGGTTTGTCTAAAAATATTTACTAGCAGCATAATTTTCTATTAATATATACATATATATATCCCCCTAGGACAGGGCTTAGAATAGTCCTGCAGTAGCCCCTGCTTGTTGTAAGAGGCGACTTAGGGAAAGGTGAGGCTTCTGTGTAGGACAAAGCTATCTTAAATCTTTCCTTTCACCTCCTTTTTCTTCTTCCTTGCTTTCTCTTTCACCTCCTTTTCTTCTTCCTTTGCTTTTTCTTTCTATTCTTCTTTCCTTAACTCTTTCTTCTCTTCCCTGCAGTTCAGTTCTGCACAGAAGCTTTTAGGCCCCTCCGTTGACGTCCTTGGCAGCTAACACGGCTTTCCCCGGACAATTATTGGATGTCACTACATTTGAGCTCCTTGGTGAAAGTGTGCTGGTTGTAATATCTTTGTAGAAAGAGGCCTTAGGGATGACAATGACTGGGTACCCTACTTTGAGAAAAGATTGGTTGCGTTCATGAGGGTCCGGATGTAAAATTGGCACTTTCCTGCATCCACTTGCTGCGATTACCCCTCTCTTGGCAATGCCCCATGCAAAGGTTGTCATGTCTAGTGTCGTGTGGAGCCGCTCGTCAGGAAAGTTAACAGGGCCTTATGTGGTAGTACCAACTGGGATCATCCTGAGTCTACAATCCGAGTACTGTGCAAGCTGTCTGCTAGCGCCATACTGTCAAATTCTGCTGGTATCTTACTGCGCGAGATAAGGTGGAAACAGGTCAGACCATCCAGCCCAGTATTGGAAAAAAATTGAGGATGTGTGAGGCGCCAACTCCATTTCCTGGTAATGTCTATAGTCTGTTCCACTCTTACTCTGCAGTACAGGTCTTATGGAACGCGCAGTAGCCAGATTTCACCCACTCGAAACAGATGGACAACTTTTACGGTCAAACTTAGCAAATTATACAAACTTTATACACGTTATGACAATCAATTTGAAATTCAGGTTGTCAATAATTGTGTATTCTGTTTGTTAACATATTAATGTCAATTTAATATACACTGTACACTGTCACCTACAATGAATAGGTTGGAGATCCTTTCAAAGATAATCTTCTCAAGTACATAGGTTTATACAAAAATATTCCCTGTTTGCATGTGAATGTGTGTGCACTTTTATAAACAAATAGGCCTACCTAATTCATCTTTACTATAGTAAAAGCTAAAACTCCATAATCATGACTTATGGGTGGAGGAGATGACACAGGGGACGATGAAGATGATGATGATGATGTTAGTCTCTTATTAAAAAAATTTCTTCGTCATCTTGCAGTTCATCTGCTTTCCATAGGTCCTTTTCAATTTGGTTGATGTGATTTATATAATTGAAACCGTTTTCTACAGAAACCTTTTCATACGTGGCAGATATTAAGGACTTCATTTCTTTAACCTTAATAATATTAATTTTAATAAATGTTTTTACCTGAGCCCACACCTACTCTATAGGGTTAAGTTGATAATGATACAGCGGCAAACGAATGGCTTTTCGATCCACTGCCTTCGCCATCTCATCCACTTTGTATTTTTAAAATTTGTGTTTGTGTTGCGAAACTAAATACAACATTTCTTGTTTCAACATTTCATCATCAACATCAATGTTCTCATGGATAAGCCTATCAGCCATTTGAGCTTTACGCCATGATGTGGTCAGGATCGCTTCACGTCTTCTGCTGTGATAGGCTGTATTATCGAGTACGATAACAGCTCCTTCAGGTGTATTAGGGAGTAATTGCCATTTTCTTGTTACCGTTTTCATGATAAATAGTTTAAAAAATTAACACTAAACACTATGAATCAATAGTAAATAATATATAAAATGATCATCCCATATAAAGTAAAATATAAGGAAAAAATTAAATTATAATATGAACATACGTTTGATACAAATAACAATTAAGCCACCAAATACTCTTAGCACTCTGTAGGCCCATGCCAAATTAATGACCGTAACCCATAACACAAGAATAATGGCTCACAACTGGAGAGAAGCTTCTTGGATAGAGGTCAAACAGCTGTGTTTTGCTTTTCCAAGAGGACTGTCATCAGTAGGATGCATTGGTGTGAAGTCAGCAGGTTATATTTATGTTTACATGGAGTGCTACGCCTTGAAGACTGTGTTTCGACTTTCAGCATCTTACACTGATTTAAATCAATAATATAACAGAGTAAAGTGGCTAAGAGTATGTTCACCAATATTTTCCTGAAACTATGGAAAAATAACCTGTAAAATCAACCTCAGATAATTATTTTGTATTAAGATGGATGTACTTTTCAAACACATTGATTATATCAACACATGACTCACAAACTACCCTAATACTATTAAAACACATCATCCAGTCCCCTAGCTAACAATTTACCAAAGATAAATCTCAGACCTCTCTCTCAATTGGCTCACGCTCTACCGACTGTTTTAAAAAGTGTTTAATTAATGCCAGTGAATTCGACCACGATTTGAACCCGAGCCTGATTAGAAACGGTGGCAAAGTGTGATTGCAAGTGTAAAACCTTAGACTGCCCAGCTACCTACCTCTGTGGGTAGCTGGTTTCTTAATTCAATAGCATAGTGTAATATTTGGAGTTTCATATAAAATGTATTCTCAAATTTTCAACATTGTCTCGGCAAGTACAATAAAACCATGTTTACTAAACTATAATTACAAACAAAGACGAGTATAGTGAATGTTTAAGTGGCTTACCTGTTATTTTGTGAAACCAATATTATCAATTTTGATGTGGATGGGATGAACTAACGCTTAAGTTCTCAACGCTACAACTGTATAACATTACTCTGCTCTTCAAGACCAGACAAGCATAAAGTGAACTACACCTTCTTCAACTTCAAAATGCTACCACACATAAATGGGGGCGCTATTGGCCCATAACCTTTTTCAAAAATAAATTTGAGCTTTTCTTATAAGTTCTTAAACATAATGTACCTAAGTAAAATCAAAAGAAAAAAAAGTTTCCAACGAGACAACTTTTTCATGTTTTACTTTAAATATTTCAAGAGGTGTAATACGTTTTAATTTTTTTCTAGCATTGTATAACAAATATTCCTTTCAGACTTTGAAGACGTTACTTATAACTATTATAACAGCCACCATAAATTTACTGGCTTTTCCACACAATTGTAACTAGACTTATGACGTGATACATTTGGGACTTCATGAAACTTTGACACAATGCATATTTTAATATTTTGAAAAAAAAAATCTATGGTGGTTTAAATTGATTTTACAAGATGCATAAATGTATCTTCATTAATATTCCATCCTCATTTCATAGAAATAATGACGTTCAAATTTAAGATACAAAATGGCAACTCCGCTTGGTAGAAAAAGGACAGCGCTAACGGAGAAACCGATGGGTTGGAAAGAGATGATAATAGTCCATAAGAGCTTGTACTGCAATTTGAGAGTGGAACGGCCTATAGAGTAGAGGATAGTGAAAACCTCAGACGTGTCAGCTCATTTGTCCTCGAAAGAGTGATTAATGGGGCTGCTCAGTCTGAAGTTTTAATTAGAAAACTACACGATGGCATTATCATGATTCGGACTGCAACTGACAGTCAGTTTTCTAACACAATGCCAAAAACGGATTTACCGCCAATTAACTCTGCTAAAATACAGGTGAGGGTTGAACCACACAGTTTCCTCAATGCTTGCAAGTGAGTGGTCACTTGTTTTGGCTTTGAGTGCGTGAGTGTTGTGGAAATATGTGAGGGTCTTGCATCTCAACATGTCACTGAAGTGTATAGGTACTCAAGATATTAATAGTCATAGCGTGGTAACTATGGTGGCGCCACCTTCCAAGAGGTCATCTCCACCACCTACCTGTATCCCTTAGGAGTCCACCTCAGGGAACATGACTACCTCCCACCAGGCAAGCGATTTACCAAGAGCAGTCTAGAGGCCCTCTTGGCACATCTTCCCACCCCATATATAATCTTGGGGGACTTTAATGCTCCCAACCCGGTGTGGGGGTCAAATTCTGCAGATGCCCGTGAGAGGATGGTAGATAATTTTCTTGTCTCTGGTGACCTGGTCCTACTAAACACAGAGACCCAGACGCATTTTTTCACATTTAATGGTGTGTTCTCTGCCATCGACATAAAATTTTGTAACCCCGGGATTGCCGCCCAATCCTTTTGTGAGGTTAAAACATACCTATGTGGCAGCGATTATTTTCTTATTCTGCTTTCACCACTCAAAGATTCTCTCGGTATAGTACAGGTACTCCACTAGGTGCTTAGACATGCTGACTGGGACAAGTTCCGCAAGCTCAGTCCATCTGTTGAACCCTGTTCTCCTGACATCTATACTAGTACCAGACATTTTACTTCAACGGTCATCACAGAGGCGAGGGTTTCCATATCTAAATCCGTGCCACCTTCCTATTCCCTGGTGGAATGAGGAGTGTCATTTGGCTATTTCTGACCGTCAAAGGGCTCCATGTCTTATTTCATCAACATCCGATTTTGAAGAATTTGGAGTCATTTCGGATTCTACGCGCTCAAGCTTTCCGTGCCATTCGGGAAAACAGAAGCGTGTCTTGGAGACAGTTTATATCAACCCTTACTATCTCTACCTCCTCAGCTAAGGTTTGGTAAAATATTAGTAGATTGCATAGTAGCAAAAATTACATAAATAATATACCCGCCCTCATGTCTAACGGTTCGTTTGTTTCCTCTTTTGTGGAGGTTGTCAATGTATTAGGCTCGATGTTCGCCGCAATCTCTATCACTGTGATTTACTCTAACGAGTTTGCAGTGCATAAGTGGAACATTGAGCGCAATACTATTGATTTTGGTCATTGTCAAGGGGAGGATTACATCCCCCCCCTTTTTTACTTTAAATGAATTGACCCATGCCCTGTTCCAGTCTTGACGATATTCATTATGAAATGTTGTGTCATCTGCCCCATACTGGACGGTCATTCCTCTTCTACAATAGTATTTGGAAATCTTGTCTGTTCCCATCACTGTAGAGGCAAGCAACCGTTCATTATCTCTATACATAAAATGGTAAAGAAAAATTAAAGCCGACTAGCTATAGACCCATACCCTTAACTATCTGTATATGCAAATTATTAGAAAAAAACACAATTAATATGGTATTTAGAATCTTGCTATCTGCTTTCTGATGTCCAATGTGGTTTTCACCGTAACCGATCCATGGTGGATCATCTTGTCCATCTCGAGAAGACTGTTCATGACGCCTTTCTCCATAAATGGCACCTTCTGGCAGTTTTCTTCGATTTGGAGAAGGTGTACTACACCACCTAGATGTACCACATATTGAAAACCCTTTTAAATTGAGGGTTCTGACAGAACCTCCCTATTTTTATTGATAACTTTATGTTAGATAGACATTTCCGGATATAATTAAATAATTCCTTATCCGGTGATTTTACTGAGAAATTGGGGTGCCTAAGGGCAGTACTTTGACCTGTACGTCGTTTGCCATTGCAATAAATAGCATTGTGGACAACTTGCGCTTACCTGTCCATTTATGCCTTTTCATGGATGACTACTTGACTTTTTTTTGCAGTTTTTCAAGTCTCCACAGGGCTGAATGACAGATACAACTTGCTGTCTACAGTCTTTGGACGTAGGCAGCGAGTAATGCCTTTTGCTTCTCTGCAGCTAAGGCGATAGTCGGCCACTTCCATAGATTATGTGAAATACAGCCAGCCCTCATTATTTTAATGAACCAAGTTGTTTAACCAATTTCAGAGACTGCAAGGTGCCTGGGACTTTTATTTGATTTTAAATTAATTTGGATCCCCGACATCAAAGACCTGAAAGTGAGGTGCATAAAAGCACTGAATTTTTTTAACATTGTTAGCGGTCGCTCTTGGGGTGCCGATAGGGATACCTTGATGCTTCTTTATAGGGCCTTGTTAAGATCAATAATTGAATATGGCAGCTTTGTTAATGGCTCAATTAGACCTTTGGTGTTAAAGATGCTAGATACTGTCCACCATTCTGGCATACGACTGGCTACAGGTGTTTTTCATACCATTCCAGTCAACATCTTTGCCGACACCAGTGAGCCCCCTCTTTCTTACCGGCAATCCTATCACTTGGTATCTTATGTGTCGAAACTGCTTTGCATGCCAAAACATGTTGCTTACTGTCCTGTGTTCCATCATCCCCCCATATGTGTCTTGTATGAAACCAAATGGTGTAGTACAAGGATGGTTGGGATCAAGATACTATCAATTTTCAACATGTGTGGGATAGGCTTCTTCAATCTGCCTCCTGAGGTGAGTTTGGGTGTCATGTTTTTAGATCTTTGGGGTTATGTTCGGCGTGGACTCTTAGGCACCTGGCACGAGCAGTGGGTTTCAACCCCTGTTCAGAACAATCGTCGGTCCATCAGGGACAGTGTATCTCGGTGGCCCTCTTCTATACAAAATTCTAGAAGAGAGGTCATCGTGACAAGAGACTGCGTCGGGCATACATTTCTGACCTATGGGTTTTTATTAAGAGGGGATCCACCTTCAGTGTGTGAACTTCTTGACAATCCCCTTAGTGTTTACCACACATTGGTGGAGTGTTGCAACTATCCTCCTATTCGCCTGGCGCTTAATTTTAATGGTGACCTTTGTTTTATTTTACACAACAGTGTGGATGGTGTTCTATGTTTACTCTGTTTTATATGCTAGGTGAATCTTTTGAATGCTATTTGAGTCACTTTTTCTAAAGTGGCTCATTTGGATTTTGTCTCATATTGAGAATATTTTTAACATTTTTGGTGTACTTTAATATGTTATTTTGTCTTTAAAATTCTATATTCTAATGTGTTTGTTTTGTTTTTTTACTTATTGTATTTTAAAATGTTTTAGTATTTTCAATGTAGTGTATACACCTGCAGTGTTTTTTTTAGCAGGTGTATCAGTCAATTCATTTTAATAGACCATTTGAACACTCCCATGGATTTTCTCAAATGGGTATCCTCTTCACATTTTTAATATCCTATATTGTATTTTATTTCTTATCCGCCTGCTTATTCCAGCAGGTGGGCTATTTATTATGACTCTCCCATACAGGGATTTTATTATGTTATTTAATAATTATTAAGGCCCTAATGACCTCAATGTTGGCCAGGGGGAGGAAATACTTTAGGTGGCAGTGAACATCACGTGTTAAGAAATACCCCTATTTTGAATTTAAAATAAATAAGCATCACAATAAAATGGCCAAAATTTATTTGATGAATTGTCATCCACCCAAACTTTGTCAGTAAACTCTGTTCCAAAGGATGCATATTATAATTAGGTTTTGAAAAATTAAACCCAGACTATACCTTATCAGATTGCAAACTGTTGTGTGTAGAACACTTAATATTTGGACACACACATTTAAAATAATACTTTTTATGACAGTTGAACATAGCGCAGTGGGTGGTCGTTTAAAAGGGTTGAGATGGTCTACTTTTGTTTTCTATCTTTTTTTCTTAGATGAGTTAATGGTGGCTTCTTCCAAGTAAAAAAATAACATAGTTGATAACTTACATAAAAACCCAATACAAAATCCTGCACTATCTTAAAATTTTCTGTTGGATCCTATCAAACAAGGGTTTTGATAGAGAAACGTGAGCTCTAGGTTTCTAATGTGATTTAATCTCAACAGTACACATTCTTGTGTTAAGTGTAGACTTTTTTTTATTATTTTGAACCCACCGCTTAAACTTTTTAACTGGTAAGAAACCTGTTGATAATTTTTTCCTACATTTTGGTGAAAATCGTATTAAAAAAATATCACTTATTAAATAGGTATATAATACAGGATTTTTAAAAGTCTACAATGCATCTTAATGCTTTATTATACAACTCCAAGAGTGGGGTCAAGGGGGGAGGGTTGCCTCCTCCTTGAAAGAATTTGCCCCTCCCTGACCTGAATAAGTTTGCCCCCCCCCCCCAGTCCCCCCCACCCCCATATACATTTTAAATCTGATATTATCAAACATGAACTCCAATTGACCTACAGATGTATTCAATTTTCAAAAATTTGCCGAAGAGGACCACTTTAAATAGCTTCTACGGCTATTCAAATTTCAAAAATTTCCAGGGGAAGACCACTATATAGCTTATAGATGCATTTAATTTGGGAGAATTTTCATGCGCTGATCACTCCAAATAGATTTTGAATTATTCATTCTTAAAATATTTGTTGGTGGAAGACCACTTCATATGTTTTTTAAAGGCATCAAATTTTAAAAAAATATCCAAACACCATTTCAAATAGCTTCTAGAAGATTACATTTTCAGAATATTACAAGGCAAAAGGTGACCTGGCGGTCTAGGGGTAAGGTGTCAGACTTCTATGATGGCGGCCGGGGTTCAATCCTCTGTCCCGGCAAAGATTTATCTGATTACCAAACCCTTCCTTCACCTCTGACAAGACAGCTTGTGAATGTGATGAATGCCAGGCCTCCGCCGTGGTTCGGATTCCACGTTAAACTGTAGGTCCTTCATTTCATCTCACAATCACCCTACCACTACACATTAGCGTAAGTGCGTATAACCCGAACGGGTAGTAAGACGCGGTGCTAATAATAATAATAATACAAGGCAAAAACCACTTCAAATTTTTTATAAAGGCATCTAATTTTTAAGAAAACTTCAGGCAAGTAACACTCTAAATAGTTTTCTCAAAATAGATACACTTTAAAAGAAAGTTCCAGGTGACAGTTCCAAACATCTTTTAAAATGATCCCATTTTCAAAAATGTTCAGGGGTGGATCATTCCAAACAACATCTAAATAGTACATACCATTTTTAAAATATTACCTTAAAGAACACTTCTAATAGCTTTTAGAGGCATCTAATTTTCAGAAAAAAATTAAGGTGATCACTCTAATTAGCTTCAAGGGGCATCCAAATTTCAAAAATGTATAGGAGAGGACAACTTTAAATGCTCTTTTCTAGAGCAGGGTTTAGAAAAATTCGGGACCCCAATAGACTTAAAAACTTATCCAATGAACCACGATTTTGATTATCATTTTTTTTCATTCATACCGCTTATGTGTATTCCTTGAATTAAATATTCTCTAATTATTTTATATTTTCAAATTAAACTACTTACTTTTCTTATAAACATAATAAATTTGCATAATATCCCTAAAACTCTAATTAAACTACTAATACTACTTCTGTATACTGTCCAGTCTCCTAAGGCGTAGTTTTTTTTAGCTTGGCATCATTTTGAATTTTGATGACTTTCTCTTCCATTGTAGCAGAATCATAATAATTAGACAGAATTTGATTTATCTTAAAAATTGAAAGGAGAAAAATTATTTTTAAAATAAATCTTGTGACTGGTTTTAGCTTCCAAACCTCATGATTCTTTGGGCCAACTATGCTTTCAGATGCTTGATGATTTTGAGTTGTTTTTTGGCTCATATATTTTTTAAACAAAATAATTATCAACCATTTTGAAGGAAATAAAGTGTTTAAAATCTTTCTTATGAAAATTGGTTTCCCAAAGTGTTTACTATCCATAAAATCTAAGCTTAAAAAACTAGGTTTGGATCTGCTGTCTATGTCAGTCAAGACTTGCACTTGCGTACCTATGACTTGCATCTCCTCCGTCTTTGTTTGCTTACTAAACACATCACCATTAAGATGGGAATACACTAATATTAACAATTATGACAATTTAAGGTTATTTTGGCTTACTATAAAAAATGATGTGTAAGTGCTTGATATAATTGAAAGCTTTTAAGACCGAAAGCATGATTTTAGTTATGTAGTTTTCTTAGACGATCAGCTGAAAATTGCTGTACAATTTGACTGGTTGCTAATCCCTAATCTAATTGTTTTTTTAATTCAGGGCGAGCACTACTTAAAATAGCTTCTAGAGGCGATCAATTTTCAAAAATTTGGGAGGAGAACCTCTCATAATACCTTTTAGGGACATCCAATTTTTAAACATTTATCAAGAATTGTAAGTCAAATGTATAAAAAAACTTTTTTTTTCTGCCTACTCAACCCCTACCCCCTATACAAATAAGGTTCTGCCGGCACTGTTTACAGTAAAAGATGAACGGGTTTAAGTCAATAAAAATTGAAAATTCATCAAAAGGGCACGTCTACACATCAGAAATGTTTAGGTACAAAAGCTCACATTAAAAACACACGACAGTGAATTTCAGGGCACAGTAAACACATTCTTAAAACTATTTTTTTCTAATAAGTGTATATACTTGTATGTTGATGAATGTTAAGGTTTGAAAGTATATGTATGGTATATTGATAGTTAGTGTGAGTCAGACCTTTTTAGGAAGAAGGATGAAATGAATGATATTATTTCAAGTTAAGGCTAAGGTAATGTCTGGATTTGTTTTTGTTCTGGTAGGCAAGTTACCACTGCATTGTAACAGTTGTGGAATGCCTGTATAATTCTGGTAAAATAGCACGAGTCAAAATTTAAATTATGTGCTTGGGCATAAGTGGTAATTAGTGAAGTAGAGATAAAAACTGTGGCCATTCATTTATTTTAACTGTTAAATTAGATTTTCTGCAGATAAATCATATTGGGCTTTCATAAGGCACTCTTCTGGTATAGACCTGTTCAATGAAGTGGACTATTGATTGATTTTGCATGGTTAAGAATATTTGGCCTCATATTGTTTAGTGTAATAGGTGGTCAGGTTGGGCAGTTTAGGGTTCACAGAGCTACATTTTTTGAGTAGGAGGAGGGGTTTGAACATAAACCTTTAGAGCAGAGTTTCCCAAACTATTTGTATCATGACCTTGATTATGAAGTTTTCCATGTCTGTTGACCCGAAGGTGAGGAGAGAAAAACCTGGTTATTAAGGGATTAATACCCAAAACAAGTTTAGTAGTCAAATAAAACACTTTCTAGTAACAATAGTCAAAATTACATTATGAATACAGTACAAAGTCAGGGTGATCACACGTTTTTCATTCCAAGGGCCAAATATTATCATCATTTGGCACCACGGGCCGAAAATATATTTAGTTATCCCATGAACTTACTAAATACTATACTTAATACCTAAAATACTTAATAAATATTATTATTTTTGATACTTATGTAAAAATTGTATTTTTGGTTGGGATAATTTTTCTAATTTTACTGCAAAAAAAATAAAACACCCTTTAATCTCCCTGAAATATATTATGAAATATGCATGCACACACACTTTCAAAAAACAACTTATTATTTATTAATACACTACATATTTGTATTGATCAAATAAATCATATTTATAATATTATATTATCATATCACACAAAAAACAAAACCTTAATTTTTTAAGTAAACAAGTTTCATTTGAATCATTGGCTATTTCACACAGAATTTTGTTGGAACCATGGTTATCAAACCATTAGAAAGCATTTGGAACTCTTACATATACAGAATGTTCATTTATTAAATATGAAATGTTTATTTTTTTGTGATTTGTGGCAAAACGAAGTGAAGCTTTTTCTCAAGTAATTGTCCAAATAATTTATTTCTTTATTTTTTAATATATATCTTGTTTAAAAAGTACTTTCACAGATATAAGTGCTATCAAACATTGAACATACTTTTTGGGTGAAATTTATTAAATTTGAAATTGTTCATTTACAAGAGATCTCCCAACTCATAAAGTTGAAGCTTACAAAGTTATCAGTTTGTAGCTTGCAGAGTTCCATTTTCAACTCAGGATCTTGATATTCCATCTATTGCTGTGAGAGGATTATGGTAAAGTAGAAAAGGTTGTTTATGTCTTCAAAATCAATTAACCGAGAACAGAAATCTTGTTCAAACTGAACAAAATATGTTATAGATTGAGTAAAATCTGCACCCTAATGATGTTCTTTTATTGAAGAAGAGGCCTCAAAATAATATAATTGGGTTCTCAGGATGTCATTTTTGAAAATGTCTATTTTTTTCTGAAAAGAGTGGATTTGGCTTATAAGTTTTGTTATATTTTGTTTTTTTACCTTGAAGTTTCAAATTAAAAATTTTTAAGTTGTGCTGTTAGATCAGTTAAGAAAGCTAAAGTATTTAACTATTCTGTATTTTGTAATTTACTTTCAAAATTATCATAATTTTTAACGGTTTCCTACATAATTAGAGATACTTCTCTTCTTGAACAGAAAAAATGTGATAAGGTTTTCCCTGCACTGAGCCAGCCAACTCCTGAAAATAAAGTAATGTGACTATATTCTGCCGACATTTCTTCTAAGAAAGCTACTAGCTTCCCATGGATTTGTGCTCAGTTACCTCCCCTAATTATATTTACCATTCTCACAATGTCCTTCATCACTATTCAGTTTGAAAAATTTACCACATAACTCCTCTTGGTGCATAATGCAGTGCAAGACTGGGGTTTGAATGTTTTTATTTAGCAAACCGACTAAGCCCGTATTATTTCCTGTCATACACCTACACCATCGGTAACTTATTTACAACGGACCTTAAAGTTTTATATATATTAAAACCAGTAGCAGATGTTTAAAGCAGCACTAAATCAAGTGACTCTTATTTGACCAAAATAATGTTATTTATAGTTCTAACATAAATTATCAGTTGGCCTACATCAGTACTCTCGTCAACGGCGACTGAAAAGAATTTATGGTTTTCCATTTCACCTTTTAAGTTTGTTTCAAGTTGATTATTCATAACATAAAATCTTCTTGAAACTGTTTGATGTGACAATGACACAGTCTCAAAATTTGACACCGTTTTTTTCTTCTCTGAACGCTTTTATCATTGTAATTGCACACTATTATAACATCAGCATTGCTGAAAGAAATAAGGGTTTTTTCAACTAAAAGAAGACACACTTCAAATGATGCTTACAGGCTTGCCATTTTAGTGGTGGTGGCTTTAAAAAAAGCTCTTTTTGGTTTTTAAAGCTTTGACTTCAGATCCCTGTTGTAATGGATGCGATTACCATTACTATTATGTAGTTAGATTAGGACAAGGAGGATGTTTACATATTATAAAACTGTAGTATGAAAATAGTTTAATCAACAAAAGATTTGATGTTACAAAACACAATAGCTTACATGAGTTCATTTTCATCTGTTTCAATAACTTTATAATACATGAAAACTGTCCCCTTAATGAGACAGAAAGACATTGACATCAATGAATAAGTGACAACAATGTTAATATAAGCTGCCATATATCAAAGTTAAATAGTTGCTTGTTAGCATGATACACTGACAACTTGTCTCAAAGTAGAAAATTACAGACCCAAAGTATTATTTGAAATCCATTAATCTTAATTTAAGTGATTAGTTGATCATCATATAAAATAATGTATTAAATGTATAAATCTGAGCTGGCTAGGCCAAATTAAGGCATATTTAAAGCTTTAAAAGAGTCTATTGAGAGGCCTAATCCTAATTAAGAAAGCCCATATTGGATATCACAAGACAGTAATCGACTCCCGCATAGTCACATAATACTATCCTAGATAGAGCGTAAAGTATCAACGCTAAATCAAACAAGAGCAAAGGGAGGATAGAGCTTTAAGAGCTATGTACTAATGAGCTCTATTGCCACTCAAAGCAGCCTTAAATCCAAGAAATCTATGTACACACATAGGTGAACATTAAAATAAGTTTCTAAGTCTCAGAGAGAACCAAGCCACTCTTAAGAGAGTTTTGGGGCTTTATAATATTCACTTGCTTTGCTTGGTGGGGGCTCAGCCCCCAAACCCCCAGTGAATTTTCTTTACAAATGGATGTAAACTAATGTAATTCCAGAGCCGTTTTGTTTTTATAGATCTCACCGTTTAGCCACAAGAGACCTCCAAAGAAAGGTTCACACTAACTTTAAAGTTGCTCCGCTATTTTAAATTTTATTCAGGGGCTAAAAATTAAATTGTTTTGGTTACAGACTAGAAGCGATAAGTTTGCCAAATTTCAAGTTTCTAGCTCATCTGGAAGTGAGTAAACATTAATGTCAATGAGTGAGTCAGCCATGTGGCTTTATAGTAGTATAATTTATTAGAATGATACATAACAGCCATTCTGTCTAGTTACAAGAAATAAAGATGCCTTACATACTAAAATGTTTACCTCAGAAAGACTCTTACAGCTATCTGACTAACGTAGATTTACTTAAATAGATATTTCTAACCCTTAGTGGCTTATAGACATTGGCAATAATGGATTCTACATTCTAGCAAAATATAATTAAAATTAGCAAAATTAAACATTTCTGACCCAATCTTGGGTCCAATGAAATTAATAATTAAGGATACCACATTCTAACAGAAAATAATTATATTAGCACATTAAACACTTCAAACCCAACCTAGGTGTTTATAGATGATGATACATTTAATATTTACATGAAGTTACTCTTCTATGTCGCGCAGGCGAGGCCACCCTTCTGACATTGTAGTACACCTAGTTGAGACGGTTGGTGTTAGTGAAAATAACCTCCTCCAAGCGTTGATAAATAGAAGTGTGTCCTGGTTTATTTGAGGATTCTAATTTATATGATCAAAAGGTGCTATAAAAAAGGGAAGATTGCTCCTCGCCTGGCAAAGAATTCTAGCAAATTCTATAAGAAACTGTCATCATACTGACATGTTGTGTGCACGTGCATGGACATCATTTGTTTGTACGGCGTGGACAATATGCCCCATTTGAACCTTTCATAACGTTTGTCGAATATGGTTGTGTGTGCTCATTATTATGATCAATTACCAGACACGCGGTGAGTCAAAGGCAGTTTTAGATGGTGACAGGATAATATTTAGATAGTGACTTGTAAGAATGGATAAGGCTTTATTGTGACAGGTTAAATGTTAATGATTGTACTTTGGTCTTTTAACACCACACACACAATACCAAATATAAATACAAGGGTGGATAAGCTTCAAAGGAATGCGAGTTTGTGGGGTTGGGGTGGGGGGGGGGGGGGGCCGTACGCCCACAAAAACCCTCCCAATACTACCACAACCGTAATTGTTTACCCGGATGGTCCTATTT
>CABFVX010001380.1:75387-103311 GCA_902151425.1 Timema shepardi | reverse complement strand
CAAAAGACGCCAAAGGAGTGGGTTTTTTTTTTTTTTTTTCGGAGAAAAAAACTAAACTAGGGGGCACATTGATCCAAACTTGTATTTTCTTTACTCTTCCAATAACTTAGTGTCTTTTCGACATGATTTGATTGAGCTAAACTCAAATGACGCTTCAATTTGTTTTCCTTCATATATTTGTAGGCTAACACTTGCGGACAATGAACATACTATGATCAGAGATTCACAGCTCTCACTTTACTGAAACTATATTTCATAAACTCAGGCTTATGCTGTAATTTGTGTTGGGCTATTCTACCTATTAAATTCAACAAGGAAAGACTTTTATTTTATATAAATTTATCAGCAAACTTATCAAGAACTAACAAACAAGTCGACCCCAAGGGTCTTGGTGTTAAGTGCTTGTCTTAGGACCCGGTTTTTGTGGGTTAAAATCCAGCCAGGGTCGACAAAATTTTTTTGAGCGATAAAAATGTGTAGCACAACTTCTTTTCAAGGAGAGTTAGATTTGTTGTTTCCATGTCAATTGTGGCATAAATATCCATGGAAGGGGTTTGAAAATACCTTTCCTACAAAATTTGTAGGAGCTTTTGTTCTTGCTTCTATAATCAGTCAGTTCAGAAAGTTTAATATACATACTTTAAATAAATGTAAAATGAACAAATAAGAAAAGTTATAAAAGAGATCATAAAACACAGATAAAACTAAACACTGATAAGTCACTTGTTCACTCAATGACACTCCCTTTTAAGTGTATTAATCATGAAAAACAGACACAACAGATCACCCCTCCGTTCCACCCTTACTAACATATTAGTTTTTCGATACTAGGCAATGTTTGGTATGGTGTTGGCCACTGTAAATTGTTAATTACTATATCTCTCCTGAATGGGTTTAACAACTAAAGAAAATATAAAACAAATAAGCTGCACACCAAACTTACTTTATGTTGGTAATAAATATCTCAGTTTCTAGTGCACCACTGAATCCTCGGATGTGTTAACATAGATACTGAAATATAAGAACTAACGTGTACTTTCTTGATCCCCTTAGTCCAGGGAAAAAAACTTTGAGTAGCTCAAGCATTTATGACAGAGACAATTTGATCCTTTACTTTTATGTTATGGCTCTTTCTGTATTGTGGAGGGAGACAACATGCAATACAATATTGTAGAGGAGGGGATTGAGACACAATGACTTGTTTATAATCTCCGGTCGACCCTTCTCTCATAGAGAAGCAGGTGGCGGAGATAACTGTAGTCCTGGACTCCTGGTATCGCCAAGGCTCCACGTTGGGTGTCTTGGTTGGGTGTCTTGAGTAAAAGTATTGAATGTGACTGACTCATGTGTGTGTCAAGTGCATATGGATGCTTCCTTAGTACCAATTTTGCTGTTGTCTGTATTGCACTAATCCTGCTTAGTGCCCAGATTCATTATGTGTTTGTAATATCAATATTTAATAATAATTTTATACATCACTTTTTTTTCTTAGATATTAATACGACCCACAGGAATATCTTTGTGACCCTGGGATTGGGAACTTCTACTCTAGAGCGTTGTTTAAAAAGTATTTGAAAAGAGAAAATTAAGTTTAGGTAGCCTATATTTAGGACAATTCATATTATTTCTAATTTCTAATACCTCAATGTACTAGATGTTATTAATATAGCCTATTATTAAAAAACTAGGTTTACAGTCGGTAGAGCCCTATTTATTTTACCATATACTATGTGCTTAAGTTATTTTAAGAACTGTGAAAAATCTAGAGAATTGTTAACATTGTATGTTTAGGATTTCTTCCTCAAAACATATTTGACTTTGTTAGCTAGGCTGTTATTATTTAGAAATTTGTAACAAGAACACTATTTTCACTGCTCATGGGGGAGGGGGGTATTTATTTTTTCGCTCCTCATCATGTTTTTCACTGAATCAAAAATTGTACTTGTGGAAGTCTGGTACAAATTAGGCTAAATCTTTTAATATTTCGAAAAAATTTGGCTGTCATTTATATACATTTTCAAATTTATTAAGCAACTCTGTCAATATTATGTATATTTAATTTTGCCCTTGACAGGTAAAATTGTTCAAGTTCTCACTTATATCTGTGCTACACTTTTAGGGTTACCAGACGTCTGGGGCTGGCCTGGACTGTCCTAGATTTATAATTATGTCCGGGGCTGTGTCCAGGATTGAGAAAAGTCCGGAATTTTAAATGAGTGGTGACGTGATATATTTGGTGGAAACTACTGAGACTCAAGGTTAAATTTCTTATTTAGAAAAATAATGTTTTTAATTTATTTTTTACTATTTCACTCATGCATCATCAGTGAATGTTTTATAATATAGCATGCTTATTTTAAAAAATAAAGGTGTTTATTTTTAAGCTACAAAATGCCAAAAATCTTCCTGGTAGAAAAGTAATGATGCTAATAGGAAAACCATTGTGTCAGAAAGAGATAGTAAGTGTCCATAAGATCCTGAACTGCAATTTAGGGGTGTTGCAGTGCTCGGAATAATTGTCACATGCCAGTTTCACTTTATATTGACAAATATATTAGTTTCATCTTTAAGGGGCTTCCCCCAATACTTATTTAAACTGAGTGACTTCTGTGTTTGACGTTAGAGGCCTCGAAAGGGGACAACCCCTCAAGGAGGTAGTCTCTATGTCACTCTTCATAGCACTATTTTATTTTTACTGAAACCTGTTGAAGGATTTTCAAGCTCTTTCACCAAGGCAGTTTTGTAGCAGGAGAAAGAGGGGTGATTAGTCCCATTAAACTTCTCCAACCTCGAACTCTTTTTTTTTTCTTTAGTTTGTGTGACAATTCAATACACTTGTCAGAAGTGAAAATGTGTTACTGTGGTCGATTACCGAACCAAGTGACCAATAACTATCCAGTAGCCAGTTGAATCTGGACTAAAATATAATAAAGGGGCAAAATACTTGCCAAAATGTACAGGGCTGTTGGCGTACAACCCGAACGGGTAGTAATATGCGGTGCTAAAAAAACACCGTTGTATCCAGAATAAGTAGAGGGAGTGGTGGGTGAATTATAATTTACACACTTTTACTTTGCCCCGCATCTCACTACTATTTGTCCGAACTATTTGCATTTTAACTACGCTAATGTGGGAGGGATGAATAAGGTAAGAGTTCAGAGAAAAGGTATTCATAATTGCGCAGAAATAAAACTATCTATAAACACCCACTCTCAATATACCCAATCATTATTAAACCTTGACCTTCCCGTCATCAGTAAACAAGTCTAATTGAACTTGATATTTAGTCCACGTGCCCACCGGTATAGGTAAGAACACAACAACCATGAAATCATATTCAATGATCAGATGGTCTTAGGTGTCATCTTACAATAGGTTGGATTGACAGAAAGAGGTGAAGTTTGAATCCCAGCCGGGCATTCTGAGTTTGTTGTATTTTACAAGTGGCTTTCCACTCACTCTGCATGCACATGAGGTGCAGTTTCTCTCAAGTATAGCTTCCTTAACTACATATATGATTTATTTATAGTTCAAATATGTATAATAACTCGAGCGGGTAGTGAGACGCGGTGACATAAACGTGATGGAAAATGTAATACTATTTAAAATGTAAACATAATCCGTGGTCGCATTGCATACTGCGTCACTCTCGTGTTAGACTGGATGGCCAGTGATGGGTATATTGGAGTTTGAATCCTGGACAGGTTTATCAAATTGGGCAAGGATGTTTTTACTAAATGGTGACCCACTCTTTTCCTCTTAATTGAGAGTACATTTCCTAAAGGTGTCTATCCTTGTTACTATTCTATTAGCACAATTAATGAATGCATGTATACAACCAGAATGGCTACTAAGACGCGATGAGAAAAAACATAGGCTTACTAAAATATAATGTATTTAAATCTATCTTAAAACTCTATAATAGTTTTGAGTCATTGACCAATCCATTAGAAAATACTTCTGAAAAAAAAAATGAAATAGTATGATTCACTAGCTAGCAAGTAGTTCTGGTCCTAATAATTATGCTCAATATAGTAAATAAACACTAAATAAATTTATGAAACTTAATTATTATTTCAAAATTATAATAGAATTTTTTTATTATTCTTTTACATGAATTTCTCTAGAACTACCATGCTTCAACGAATATCTAATAATGATAATCTTTTTAACGCATCCTCAATAATGCTTTTTCATTTCACAAGTATGTTTTAGCCTCCTTAGGTGAGGTTTTATTAACAACATAGAGACAACCAAAACATCACACTCACAGTTTGTTTCCCGGCCCGTCTTGCTACCTGCTATGGTTACACACCTATGCACTTATTATGCTGATGGGTTAGGAATGAGGTAGGTACAATGTAGAGGAAGTGAACCCGCATTTGCGTGGCGAGAGAGGGGAAACCATTTTTAGGGAAACCTAGCTCGGTGCACCCAACTGGAATCAAATCTCTATCTCCCAGTCATTGGCAATTTAGTATAACACGAGACAACGCATTAGACTGTGCAACCACCAAGGCTGGTAAAATATTTTTAAAATGGCAATAGCAATTCGGTTCCAAATGTGTATCTTGGGGTGTTTTACATGTCAAATAAAACTATTTATTTGTTTTATGAATAAAAAGTTGGTTATGGATAGTCTACATACAACTGATTTAAAAAAATGCTTTAGCGATTTGGTTTCAGATTGATAAATTGGGAGTGTTTTAGTGTTTTACATGACAAATACCACTGTATACTTGTTTTTTTTAATAAATATCATTCAAGAGTAGTTTACTGATGACTTATTTTCTAAAAACTTGACATTAAAAAAAGTTCTAATGATTTGGTTCCAAAAGGGTATGTATCATGCAAGTGTTTTACATTACAAATAACAATGTATATTTGTTTTTGGAATACAAAGTTGTTTAAAGGTTGGTAACTGATTACAGATTTTTCAAAATTATGATATATTTTGAAAACGGCTCTTAATGATTTTGTTCAAAACCGATATCATGGGAGTGTTTTCATTATCAATAGCATTGTATACTTAGTTTTTTTAAAATAAAAGTTGTATATAGGTAGTTTACTTATTACTGATTTTTTTTAAACTTTCAATATTTTAAAATTGGCTTTAACGATTTGGTTCCAAATGGCTCTTTTGGGGGTATTTTACATGATAAAAATAGCACTTTATACTTGTTTTTTTAGTAGAAAGTCGTTTAAATAAATTTTACTGATGACTGAATTTTCAATAATAGACTAGATAAGAAAGTTTGTAATGACATGGCCATCCCATACCATTTATGTTTATTTATAGTGGTACCAATACCTGCTAAGCGAATTTCATTTATTTACCACACAGATAAGAAATTGAATATATTAATTTTGAAAATAATAACCCCGCACCCCACTCACTCCTACCATTTCCTTAAATATTTCAAATTTTAAGATATATTTGATTAAAAAAATTACATATTTTTTTTCACAAATAAAGATTTTTCTTTTTATACAGAACCTCCCCTCCCCCGCGCTATTCCCACATTTTCTGGGGATCTATTTTTAATATTTAAAATGGTTATTTGGCATGATGCCATTTACTTTACTTAAGATTTAATTTTTTTTACCACACTAGGAAGTAGTTGTTTCTACTAGTTTTGGGAATTTTAAAACCATCCCTCCCTCCAACTTCTATGTTTTGAACTAACATTTAGAAATTTAAATTTTCAATACCAATTTTATTTGGAGTTGTTGCTCTATCTGTCATCTAAATTTTAATTTATTACCTCGGTCAATGAGCCATTTTATGTTAGTTTATGTTCCAAAACATACAATACTTCAATGTATGCTTATACAGGGTTGCCACACACCTGGAAAACAGGTAAAACCAGGAAAAAACGGGGAATTTTTTTGTATCTGGAAAAAAATCAAGGTATCATAGGGGATTTCACAAAAAAAAAGCTAGAATTTACTGGAATTCATTAGTGAATTTGGGCAATACAGTACTTGCAAGCTTAAAATAGTAGGAACAATATAGAATAAAATTTGTAACTTGAGAACTGAACAGTTTGTTTGAAACATGTGTCATTTATAATGATTATGCTTACCAGCACCTCATCAGCTTGAGACGTGTCCTGAGTGCAACCGAGACACTCGTTCGGCAAATGCCGCGCCTTCTCAGCTTATTTCACTCACCCCCGCCAATACCACAAACGTCTCGTTTCCTCCACCTCCATCTCCCAACTTCATCAAGCCCATGCAAGTTTATGCTGCCAGTTGAATGAATTCAGTATCCCAGATATTATTGTTTTTGTAGCGTGATGTTTTAAGGCTGTACCTATCTTGTCATTTTGCTATTTTTAATTTCTTAGAACTTGCCAAGGTGTCAATATTGTCTGTAAATCTGTATGGTCTTCATAATTTTTACTACAGTCAACCCTAATTTAGCAAACTTGGATTTACCTGGTTGCTGCCGTTACCAGGATTTAAAAAAAAAAATCTCAGATCTTTTCTCCAGTTCAGTGCAGTGTTAGGGATATGCGATACTGGTAATATATCGATATTTTGAGTATGAAAAAAAAGAACGAGTAGTATATCAATATTTCCCAGTATTGATACTTTCATTTAGCAATAGAAAAATAAAGGCAATAAGAAAAGATGAATAAATTTAATAAATTATTGGAAAAATAATGGAAGTAAAAGGAGAAACGTAGGTAAAATAAAATCTATACACACCAGGTAAAAAGTACTAATATTATTAAAATATCAAAAGGTTGGTATCAATACTAAAATATCTGGTATCGAAATAAAAGTATTGATACTGGTAAACTATCATTCCTAGTGCTAGTTAAGCGTCTCGTAAAAGTGTAGGATATTAAAACCATTTTGGACTCAAAACATTATATCTATATATGACCATACCTCAGTACTTTTTTTTACTTTGACCTGAGCCCTCAAATTAAAGGTAAAACTTTACTGATCAGTGATTTTTTTTATCTGACCCGAGGCCTTAAATTAAATGTAGTTTACTGATGAGTGATTTTTTTTTAATTCCATATTTTTTGAAAATGGCTCAAACTATTTTGATTAAAATAAATATATTTGGACTAATTGACCTCATAAATAACACCTTATATCTATTTTTTCAGTAAAAAAATTGTTGAGGGATAGTTTACTAATGAGTGATATTTTCAAAAACTTATATTTCAAAACAAGCTTTGATGATTTGGTTTGAAATTGGTATCTGGGGCCTGAAGCCTGTAATAACTGTGTTTGTGGTAAAAAGTTGTTTAAGGGTATTTTAATGATGATTGATTTTCCAATAATAGTTATTATGATAAATGTATGTATGCCAGTGTCATATTTTTTATTAATCAAGTACTTACCCTATTTGGTATTTTTTGATGGGTTTGCAGATTTACCGTGGAAATTCATACAAGGGGGTCTAGTAGCCCTCCGTCATCCCGCTAAATTGAGTTGATTATGGTTTTTTTATACCTATTACAATATGGTAGCGATGAGGATGGCAGTTTATTAGAGGAAATGCACCTGAATGAGCGAGGAAAATCACGTGTTAAATTTGATTATTGTAAACTATTATTCACGATTTTTGTGGGTTACTTAGTTTATACAGTACATACACAACAGTTAAGATTGGTTAAAATGTTTTTAAAATCAAGTAATACATTCTTCTAAAATATATATTTTACACCACATTTAAACTTAGAATTGTATTTTTGGTATTTTCACTTTTTTCTTCTTTCATTCCATTTAGGGCTTACAGCAAATATAACCAATTTTTCCTTCTAGAAAATGTATGTTATTAATTTCTCATCCTTTTTCCAAATAATTCTTAAACATGTGTTCACTTTGCACAATAAAACATGCCTCCAATGACAAATTACCACTCTTCATTTCTAAAATTTTCTTTAAAACAAAATTTAATGCATCTATAATTATATTTATAATATCTATTTGGTGTCTGGAAAAATGAAAATTTCCTCTGGAAAACTTGGAAAACACAGGGAATTTAGTAATAAGAAAATAGTGGTAACCCTGCTATATTACAAAACAGTATTTGCTTACGAATCTTAAAATAAGGATTTAATTTAAAGTTAATATATTTGAATAGTTTCATAAATACTCGAATTAACCACACCAACAAACTGTATTTTTGATACTGGTTTGCTTGTTAATAAGATATTGTGATGGTATATGTACTTTGACACTGTTTTTTGAAAAAAAAGAAGCACAAAAAAAGTAGTTTTGTCTCAACACGCTAAGTATTTTTTAGCTTACTGGCTACAAACATTCATACAGAAAGATATACACAATCAACTGTACAGACAGATTTAGAGTATGTGTAGCATTACCAGTCCGTTCATCGAGTCCAAGTGAATTTGGTTGAATTATTTAAAGAGTATGCCATGAATTCTAATTTGTGTATTTGAAAGCATTGAGTTTTCATAGGTTAACAGTGTTTATTAAGTTGTTTACATAGACAAATACATATTCGTTTTAATCCCTATGTATGGTAAAATTTCAGTCACCATAGATTTGTTTCAAGTTTTAGTTTAATTCATAGATATTTTTAAATCTCTTTTTGAACAAGTTAAAACAATGCTCAATTTAAGGCAGATATACTTCATAGTTATTTTAAATGTATACAAACCATTTTAATAATATCTACTTGCATTAAAATGAAGACATATGTGCCGGTAGGCATGCAGATTAGCTATCACTGATAAGCTTCATCTAGTATTGTTTTTCTCTTGAGGAGGAAGTCTGGTTTCGAATCCCAACCGGGAGTACTGAGGGTATTTTTTCCGCCAACAATTCCTCACTTTCACTCCACATGAATGTGGATACATTCACTCCAAATTCTAGCATCCCCATTACTACTTAATTAATATAATTAAACTGATACATCCCGAATATATAAAAAGACCAGGAGCAAAAAAAAAATTTGTAGACATCTAATTAATAATATTTGTATTTTTCAAGATAAAATAAGAATTTTCTATGGCATAGAGAGTATTTATTTATATTCAACTATAGATGCAAGTATTAATCACCAAAAATAACTGTTTAGTAACATATATAAATAAATGTAATTGTGTGCATATATACACCACTGGCTGTGAAATAAACGGTTGGGTCATGAGATTTGTTAATAATTTCTTTTTAATTAATTTTAAATCATACAATAAACATAATTATGAAGTAGAAAACTTGAGATATTATCAGAAAAGTTACTCAGTTAAAGAAATGGGTGAGTGATGTAGAGCTAGTGTGTCATTAAGACCAGAGGGCCAAAGTTGTGGTGACACGTCTCGGTCCAAACATTCATCACTGGAATTTTCCCAGTTAAGAATCGATTAGAATTTTTATAATTATATTTATGTATTATAATATATATTTTACAGATAGTTCATTAACACACAACAAAAATAGTTAATATAATATCTCTAAGAAAGACTATGACATTTCCAATTTTCTATTTAAAAAAAAAAAGTTGTGATAGAAACATTTTAAGAGTTAAAATACTAAATGTTTTTATTACTAGCCTACCCTTTTTTTTTCTAGGATCATTTGGTGAATACATTGTGTAACTTACAGGAATCTGCTAAGAACTATTTGCATAATAGATAAAATGATTGATCTTAGTGAGAGGTGACAATAGTTGAAACACTATTTGTTGCTTCAGGTATATGGATGGAATTTCACCTCTGTGTGAGAAAACTACAAAATTTCACTCACTATCTAAATGAAATTGCATTCTTAACTTTACCTTTTTTCTTCCTAGATCCCTCTTTCTTCTACACGGTAGGAATTACTCTCTGAAAGGTCTTTTTTCCTATCAATATCCTACTATATAATAGATTTCTGGTAGGGAAAAAGGTCTTTCAGAAAACAATTTCTATGCTGAACAGACTTTACCTTCCCATCTTGATGTAATGTCGGGAGAATGTCACCTGAACCACTAATAATTTAACTAACATAAATACACCACAACTATGTGTCCTATTAGTTTAGAATTGCAATTGAAGACTAACAAATAACAACAGAAATCAACTTTTGACCCTTTCTCTCTAGTCTATCTATAAAAAAATAACTCTTGAGAACAAATGAACCATGTTGTTTCATTGAAAGAAAATGGCAATTTTTGAACTTCGATATGAAACAATTAAAGTACAACATTATGTGCCGTATCCCACAGGCATTCATCCTAGACGCTATATAAATAAATGTCTGTAAGCTAGCTAAAGTTGAGAAAAGATCATGATATTTACCTTCCATCAATCAACATTTACAGCATTTATAAAATGTGGCATCCCCAGAGCACGTGCCTTAACTACCTTGTTGTATAAATACATACATTTAAATTTTATTTTAATGGTTAGTAAATGCTCTCTAAATGGTCGTCTTACTATATCTGAGAAAAGAATGAGCTATTCTTTCTGTTTTTCTGTTTCTGTCTTATAATAGTTTATATTTTTAAGTTTGTTGGAGATGTCTTTAGAGACATCTAGTGATAAAACTCTACACTCCCTGTATAAAGAATGTTCCAAAAGACAATGTTATTTAAAAATAGTTGACGATTTAATCATCTAAACGCGCCAATAAAATCTAAAATATCAAATCTGTAACTCTATAAAAATTACCAAACTTAATTGAAGGGTTTAATTCCAAATTATAGATATATTTGTTTAAGTAAAAGGGTTCATTTGAAAAAAATATTTGTTCAATGTTATGTGTAAATCTAGAGCATCCTCTTCTACACCCTTAAGATTGGAATGTGAGGGTAAGAGAAATGTATTTATATAATCCTATTCAAACACTTTCTAGCAAAGTTTATATAAATTCAATTTTTAGTGCACTCCAAAATTAATTCTTTATCACAAACACATTATTTTGGTTTTTAAACATGGGCTTTAAGTAACATTAAGAATTTTGGATCATGGAAATTTCAAGAATTTTGTTCTGAATTATTGTAATCAGCCTGTATACATCCATTTATTTCCAGGATAACATTTGTATTTTGTTTTTGCTTTTATACAAATACGTTTTGTGGTTTACACACCTAAACATATGTCAGAAGGTTTTATTTAGTAAGCAACCAAAATTTACTACACAATTTACAATATATTTTATTAATAAAATCACCAACTTTATATAATATATTATATTTTTCATATCCTACTTGATATTAAATTATTTCTATAGGAAGGGAAAATTACTAAAAATATTAGCCTCTACCCAAATAAATGATTAAGAAACTAACTATATATGAGACATAACACTCAAGATTCAAGAGGTGCGCAGATCACTTATCTATGGCAGATCATTCCAACCTGTGATAGGTTCGGGAGTGACACGTCAAACAAAAGCAGTGGGTGGATAAGCTATATTTATAATATTACAATAATATTCTGTTTTAAGAACAATTTGTAGATAAAATTGTTTTAAATCGGTGAATTTAGACTTTGCAAACTTAGTAAAGGCCCTTGAGTCTTGTCTTTTGTCAAGATAGATTGAGCCTCATTACTATTATTCCTTTTGTTTTGAATTCGGTATAGTTTTTCAAAATCACTCGTGTAAAGATAATGAGCATTTAACTATTTTAATCTTTAGTCTATAACCTTCTACCCAAGGTTGAACATAACATAAATAAACACACCTTCTAAAACTAACAATGTAATGAAATAGTGTAATTTTCTATACTAGTACTTCACATCTTATCACACGTCCAGGATATACACCTATAACTTAGCACCGCGTCTTACTACCCATTCGACGACGGACGGGTGGTTCCACGAGACCCAGTGCTAGGAGCAGAACCACCACCAGCAGCAGCGAGGCCCGGACCGTCAGACCAACACCGGAGGGCTGGGCGTCGTTGTTGCCAACAGACACACTGCTGCTGGAGGTGGATGAGTCTGCAGCATTCTGTGTGGCTCTCGGCCTGAAAGCAAAGCTGATAGAACTACCGCCTGGAAGGGATAAACACCAAGTGGCGTTACTGCTGGCCATTGCTAGCAAATATCCAGTGCAGCCAAGATAATTACAACAGGCCGTCGTACATAGGATAAATATCCTATATATCGCCCTAGCAAGGGGATGGAGAACAGCGGTGCAAGCAGCTGGCGGAGACCAAGGAGTCGCCCAGCATATACCCGCCGGGGCTTACGGGCCCACCACCAACACCGAGGCTGATCTACCGACAGCCCTAGAAAGTAGGCAGAGGTGTCTCCGGCGGCTCATACCAACATCGCGGCAGGGGACAGGACGTAATCAGACTCGTCAGAAGAAACAGGTTTCTGATTGTGCACATGTTAAGAAACCCACATGTATTTGCTATGTAATATGTAATATTGTATGTAATTCTCCATTTTCCTCAATAAAGGCTGCCGAGCACCCCTCTCTTGCTCCGCTGCTTTAGACCTTCCGACTTACCCCGCGCTCGCATACTCCAAAAGAGTATAAAAGCGAGGGTGACGAGGAGCTGGAGGTCAGTTGGAAGCGGGAGAGGAGCCCAACAATGTTTAGGTACTAATTACTATTTGTTCTTAAATCAAGTAAAGAGACAACACCCAGCCCCTTGTCGTTAATTCATCACTATGAAATGGTAAATCCACATTTCACAAATGATTCATTTTTTGATCATGCTGGTAATCGAATCCAGGACCCTTAGCTCAGCAGGCAGACATGCTACCAACTGAGCTATGGCATCGGACCACACCGAACTAATTGGGAAGGGCAAGTGAAGGTATATTTTTAGTAAATGTATCAGCATTTGCGTATAGGTATAGTGGGAGACCCTTAGAACTGAACATCTAATTACATCCTGCTGGAATATCCCTATCATTGACAAACCAAATAAGATGAGAATGACGACTTTACCTTCATTACTGGTGCAGGCAAACTGATAAATCACAAACTGGTCGACATGGGAGGACAAAGTGGAAGACATAAAAGTGATCGACACACAGGAGCAGTGGGGATCAAGTAGCCGACACGAGTAGGACATAACTTGTACCAACTGGTTGGACAAATGCATATACAGACAAAATTATAGACAGCCAACTGGCTGACCCAAAAAGACCAACTTAGAAAATTGATGCCTTATTAATGACTAATTTAATCTACATAATTAGCTTATAAACCGAACAGGTAGTAAGACGTGATGCTAAAAAAATCTACTAATTTTGTGGATTTTTTCCCCTTAGTTTCTCATTCTCCGTTTGAGCTATACGCATGATTAGGATTGAGAAAGGTAAAATTTAAGGAAATATGCACTCATTTCCATGGAGGGATTGTGAATAAGCTTTTAGGGGGTAAATAAATACCTCTGTACTTATGATCGGGATTCTAACCCCCAATCTCCTCAACACCGCCAATTCAGTACAATTGGATATTGATGCATTGAACCATGTGACCACATATGTGTTTATTTATTAGAATTATAAATTATATTAAAATATAATATTTCTTAGACTTAACTTGTTATTTTCCGTTTACGATTTTGTTGTCGAACACGTTGTTTGCAATGTATTAAATTGTTTGTCAATTGGTTCATTGAATCCATCTCGACTTTTGTATACCAGTAGATACTCTCATGCCAAACAGATATATATCTTATCACATGGTCCTAAACGTGTCACTCAATTGACACACTCAAGCTTTGAAATATTAATATCTATTTGATCAACCAGTTGGCTGTCGATCCCTTTGCTTTCTTATCCATGTGGCATTCCAACATTTTTACAGCTTGTCAGCTAGTTTGTAAGGTACTTATCATGCGCTCTGTTAACTATTATAACTAAAAAGAAAAGTAATACTTTATTTTACTACAAACAAATAACTCTAAAATCTGTTCCGGTACTAATATGGTCTCTAAGGTGTCACTCTCGTTGGAGACTAGGCCGTTGCTAAGACAAAGAATTCGTGGTTCGATCACGATCGGCTGTACTGAGGGTAGTTTTATTATAAATTGTTTCCCACTCTCTATGCAAAGGTGAGTGCACTTCCTCTAAATTCAGCTTTCCTAATTCCTAACTTATTAGCGTAATTAGTACATGTGAGTATACCATAAACGGATAGTAAGACTCGGTGCTAAAATAATAAGAAGAATAAGAACCCTTAAACTTTCACAACTCAAAATTATTTAATTAAATTGCTTAGTAATACAAGAACATATTTTTTTTCTTCTAAAAACACATTTTATAAATATGGAGCTAATATTATTCAGTACAATAAATACTTTGCGGCACGTGAATTAAGTTCATTATTTTAAATTATTAATATTCTATGAATCTTAGTAGCCAGGATTCAACCTCAAGCCACAACTTCTGGATGAGCCATGCAGTGACAATTCATTTTCTAACAGTGAAGTTGGTGACCTGGGCGTCTAGGGGTAAGGTGTCTGACATCTGTGCTGCGGTCCGGGGTTCAGTCCTCAGTTCCGGCACAGATTTATCTGATTACCAAACCCTTCCTTCACCTCTGACAAGACATCTTGTGAATGTGGGGAATGCGTAGGTCCTCCATTTCATCTCAAAATCGCCCTACCATTACACATTAGCGTTAGTGTGTATAACCCGAATGGGTAGTAAAACGCGGTGCTAATATTAATAATAATAATAATAACAGTGAAGTTTCTTAGCAGAAAAAAGAGGTAGTGCTATGACAACTCTGTTAGGAACAAAGAGCTGGTGATCCCAGCTTACTTTTCCACTCCTCTTGCACATCCCCCTCTTCACAACACAACATCTACCCTTACACCGTATTCACAATTCCCTGTCAAAATGTTATAGCATATTCATTCTAGCAGAAGCTTGCTGGCCGAATCACCTTAAATCAATTCAAATCTTGATAATTAAAGTCAATGCTAAGCATCCTAGTGTCGGTCTCGTCTTTCACTATGGTAGTTAGTTAATGCTTAATGGTTTTATAGGCCCACCAGGGATGATGAATCCACGAATGAATCCTCCTCGGGGACCTGCAATGGGTCCTATGGGTCCTGGTTCATATGTACCTACAGGAGGAATGAGAGGGCCTCCTCCCAACAGCAGTATGGGTCCTGGTGGCCCAAGTGCGCCGGGTGGACCAGGAATGCCACCCATGTCAATGGCAGGACCAGGAGGGAGACCACAGTGGCAGCCTAACACATCAACGGTTAGTATTTGGTTTTAGTTTTCAAGATAGGTTTGTAGTTAGCTCTTTGTCCCATATCTTTGAATTTGTATTATTTTGTCAGTTATATTTAATATTTTCCTATTAAATGGTAGTTAGACCATCGAAAATAAAAGTCCATATTAATTCCACATATTTTATATTTATAACTTCATAAATTTTTGGAGATAAAAGTCACAACACACTTCTTAGTAGACCACAACCAAGCAGAATAGGGTTGGAGTTGGCAAAGTTATACGAGGGTGAATCAAAATTAATGGTACTGTAGTAATAAAGTAAATGATAATCTTTTTGGAAAAAATGCTACATTATTATCTATCAATATTTTGGCCATACAATTTATCAACATAGACCTTATAATGTGGTATAGTCTACCACTACATTATTCTTTTAAAAATATTGTTCATCCACCTCTGGCTTTTGTTGGCGTGCATCCTGTTAAAACATAGGGCATTTATTTAGTCTTCATATGGTGCTACACTTGGTGGATTCTTAGCAATTTAGAGTTTACTATAATTGTGGTCCCAGGTGCTACTGTTAACAATTCTGAAAACAGTAAAGTTAATAAATTAAATATTACTACAACAGACATGTTGAAGTAAATTTCTTTAAATTATTCCAAAAGAATAGTCTCACAAGCGTATAACCCAAACGGGTAGTAAGACGCGGTGCTTAAATTTGAAAAAATATTCTCACAGAAAGTGTCAGAAAAGAAATTGTTCCAATTGGTTACAATATAAGCCTTTGACATCCAGAATGAGCAATAAGTGTGCCAGTTCACCAACCCATTAAAAACTTAAATAACTACCAGAAATAAGATCATCCATTGATGCCTTTGTACAATTAAAGTAATTTTTTTTAATCATATTCTTGGCGGCAAATAATTCAAGCCAATTTTCATGAATACAAAACAAATCTTGCCACAAAATCTAGCTTTTTACATCGGGAATGAACATTAAGTGTGCCAGTGCAGAAAACTGTTAAAAACTAAAACAACCTACCAGAATGATTCATCCACTGAATACCCTTTTGTTGATGAAACTGATGTAAAAAATCTTATTTGTGGAAACTATTTCAAGCCATTTGTCACTAAATTTAGCAGTTGAAGCTTATTTCACTCATGGTGTAGTCGTCAGTACACTTGGCTACAAGGTTAGAGGTTTTGGGTTTAATTCCAGGCTGGTATCTTGGGTATTTTTTCCCGAAAGGGGAATTAACCCAACGGCTACCATGGTTTGGTTAGTTATGCTTAATTTAGGTTTAAGTGTTTCCACAGGTTTCACACTCTCATGTTCACTGGGGCATTGAAACAGCCTCCGCGAAAAGGATGTATGATTATTATATTTTTGCGGCCTCTGGGAAACTGTACGTTAGTACTGGCCAATCTTTACACTACTGAGCTACAAATGATGTAGCCCATACATTAACTATTATTTTATTAATTGATAATGTAGAGCTGCTATGACATTGTAGATATAACATAACTCTGCTAAGAAAAGATTATTAAACGATTGGAAGGTTTTGTGTTAGATTAGTGAAGTGTGATGAATGTATCCTCTGTCGGTCATGGGAATTTTTAAAAAGGTGGGATATATTATCAAATGTCTTTTTAACGAATATAATTCCATAACATGTTTCAATTGACAACCACTAAATTGAACTAGTCATACGGTGACTCAATTGAGTTTATTAACTGTGAGAGTTCTGGAACTATAATAATGTTCACAATATACAACCTCAACTTAAAATGCAATTAATCAAAATAACGCGGATTGGGCTCCGCACGAGTACAGTGGTGGTTCCAAAGACAACATATAAAAAGAACCATCTGCCCGTCATAGAAAACACAAGTAAATTGGCAAATGAATTGACACATGACTAGTTTCACCTTATAAATCTTAACATATTTTCACTTATTATATCCCTTCAGAAGTATCATACTCATTTAGCCATGCTGGAGGTCTTCCGGCTCTTTCATACTTTGGACAAAGCAGTGGAGATTTTACGGGTGATTATTCTATCAGGGACGACTCTGATTCTTCAGTCACCAGATGCTCCTGATGTTTGGACTAGTCTTTCATCAGTGGAGTACTGGTAATCATACTACTCACTGGGTATTGAACACTCATTGGGATGTTTGAGCCACGTACATAAGTTATGATGGTTTTGGCATAGTGTTCCCTTTGGTTTACTAACCCAAAATGAGGTGGTTTAGCTTTCAATGTTACCATAGCCGGGGACCAAATATTATATTATACTGTTTGACCTACAAATAAACCATTGTTGTCCAGGGAGCCATTGTTGTAATAGCTTGATCTTAATATTCCTTTGAGGCAAGCAATAATTTTTTTAATCTCTATTGTATCTTATATTCCTCTGGGGTTTCTATCTGAGGGAAGATGACACTGCTAGCTGATCTCTTATTCTCCTTCCTTATAACATTTGTGCCGGCAAAAACCAAGTGACACAATCTGACTATTTATATACTTCAACATTGCCATTAACTCGCTACTATTTTTCCTAAGAAGGTTTGTTGCTATTTCATTGGCCTCTTTAGCGAAACCTATGCCCCTGTGCGAATTCCTTGAACATTTAATTTGAATATGATACGGTATCACTAACACAACTCTCTTGGATACCATACTTCACAAATTTTGATGTAGAGATTCTTATCTAGGTTGAAGCCATTTTATCTGGAATTTGATCTAATTCCAACAATTTAGTGTTGTTGTCGTAAATCCTAGATAATCATTTGCTTTGAAATTCAAAACATCAGTCTAATCACTGCCATAGGACAAAAGAAAATAGCGTCCAGGCCTAACAATAATATATTTTATAAATCAATTTTTTTTAAAGGAATCACAAACAATAGACACTGGTTGACAAAATTCAAAATAAAACTTTCATCCAATCATGTTAGTAAAATTTGGTTCTTAGAAAAGAATGTTTTAAATTTAAATTGTATGTGTACTCTTTAAAATATTCAATAACATTAGTTTGATCTAGTCCTCTATGTCAGTATGTTTAATTCAATTTATAATCTATCTACCACATTTATATTTAAAGTAATGAATCATATTTCAAATATTAAAAAGGAACTAGACTAACTACTTTCAAAAATTAATTAGACAATTGATTTGTATTAAAAATATAAGTATTTTTTTGATTTGTTTTTTAAGTGGTATTTTAATAAAACTCATGTGGTTTTTTTTGGGCTGGATAGAATTATAGCAACCCTGTCTTAGCTAACTCTACTTGCTCTAATTATATGCGATTGTAACAAAGAGCTATTACATCCATATTATATACCTTTACGTTTTTATCTTTATTGTTAACTTATATGGTTGACGTGATTTGATCTAAAATTTATTTAATTTTATTATAAAGCTACTTTTTCAATAACATTTTTACATACCGTTGTTTCAATAGGAAACCCCAAAAACAACATTACTCAAATCATTTAAGGAAATCTGATAGTGTTAGATTTCATTTCGACATTAGTTGATCCTTTTAATACTTAATTTAAATATTTTTAAAGATTAGACACTTTATAAAGATTTTTGTTTATTAATAAATAAAGTGGTGTTTAGTTTGTCATTGGTTTTATTTATAGTTCTTTCCCTGACACTAAAGGACTGGATTTTGTAAATACTATGGAAATGTATTAACTTTTTCACAATTGTTTTGGGAAGTATTGTAAAATTTTACTTAATATAATTTCTATTTTTATTTTCTTTAGGTTGAATATATTCAAATTTTGATCGTAAGAAGAGTAAATGACAGTAACAAACATTAGTAAAATTACATATATTTATTCATAACTCAAGTAATGTGATTTACATCTTTAACATTCGATAGATATTATAAATAGGCCTACCTTTGCCTACCTTTAAAATAATAAAGTAAAGTGCCATCAACGTTGTTGTATATTTGACTGGAGTAGTTGAGTCACATGACTAGAGCAGTTATGAAATATTGTGAGTGATATATATGAGTTGTATATATGAGTGCAGAGAAGGAGAAGGGTTGGCATTTGTTAATAATCGAATGTGTATTGTGTTCTTTATATACTAATAAATAAAATAATAAAACACAAACATAGCATGGTGTCAGAATTGTTAAATTAGTTTGTTAGTGGAAAGCTGGACACGAATGTACAGTCAAATTGATAACCTTAAAAAACTGTATTAATAGTAAAACAGAATTTTTGAAAGTTTATGATGTTGCGTCATTGAAGTTCGCATAAAAAAAATAAAGTCTGGTAGAATAAGATTTATCATAATGAACACCGTTTTTCGCCCACCACAACCATTAGAAATTACTGGCAAGTATCGGAAAATTGGCGTAAGTTCAAACAAAGATACACACTGTTTATGGAAGCAATAGGAAAAACGAAAGCCGAAGAAACTACTAAAATAGCAATTCTACTGAATTTGATTGGTGAAGATGGACTTGAAGTCTACAAAACATTTAAGTATACAATAGAAGAAGATAAGGATAGACTTGAAATTATCCTGAAAAAATTTGAAGCCTACTGTCAACCACTAAAAAATGTAATTTTTGAAAGACATAAATTGTTCAATGTCTATCAGAATTAAGGACAAACGTTTGACAGCTTCCTAACGGAACTACAAACCTCTGCATCTACATGTGAATTCAAGGAAGAGGATTCTCTAATAAGGGAGAGGATCCTTTTGGGAATCCAAGATAATAATCTTCAAGAAAGCGTGCTTCGAGAGCCGGACTTAACCCTAAAGAAGGCTGCAGAGTTCTGTAGAGCCGCTGAAGTCAACAGACTACAGGTGAAAGCCCTTCAGGAAAAAAGTGTAGAATCAGTGAAAGTGCATAGTAAAAGTGTCAAAGCTGTAAAAAGGTCCATTGATAATAATAGGCCTAGTGGAAGTGGAAGTTTTTAAAGTTATGATTTTTTTTAAATGTGGTTATACACACAAGCCCAGAGCTTGTCCAGCATTTAGGCCGGTATGTTCTAAATGTAAGCAATTGAATCATTTTGCTAAGCTATGCGATTTTAGACCTAGAAATAGGCAGGTACATGAAGTGCTAGAAGTTGACCCAAATAATGTAATAGAAAATGATCAAATATCTAATGGAGACTGGAAAAATGAAGCAGGACCTAGGCTAGAAAGTGAATTTTCTAATCATTTGTTTATTGATAAAATTCAAACAGGCCTAACTAGTATTGACAACTTAGAACTAAATTCTGAGGTTAAAATTGACAGCGTAGGAAAAACTGTTTCTTGGTTTGAAACCATTTTGTTGGATGAACAAAAAGTTAAATTTAAATTGGATACAGGAGCAGAAACTAGCATACTTCCCTTATGTTTGTACAATAAACTAGAGAACAAAAACAAGTTAACTGAAACTAATAATATATTGGTAGCTTTTGGGACAAAAATAAAATTAAGCCTGAGGGAATAAATACTAACAATAAATTGCTCTTCTCGTAATGAACAAAATCAACAGATTAAATTTGTAGTAGCAAATGTAAATTCAGTACCCTTACTAGGCTTAGGTGATTGTCTTAAATTTAACTTGTTAGCAAAAATAGGAATAGATTATATTACAGAGCATATAAGCAAAGCAGATGTTATCGCTAAGCATACTGAGGTTTTTAATGGACTGGAGAAATTCTCTGGCAAACTAAACATAGAATTAAAAGAGAATGTCATTCCAAAAATACACCCTCCTAGGCGTGTGCCTCTAAGCTTACACATTAAACTCAAAAACACTCTAGATGATCTAAAAGAAAAAGATATTATTACAGAGGTTACTAAACCTACTGAGTGGGTCAATAGTTTAGTTATAGTGGAGAAACCTAACCACGTTTAGACCCTAAAGATCTTAATAATGCAATAAAGAATGAACAGTTTCTGATTCCTAAAGCAGAAGAAATAATGTCAAGGTTAAGTGGGAAAACAGTGTTTTCAATGTTAGATATGAAAGAAGGTTGTTGGCACATAGAGTTAAATGAGCCCAGCTCATATTTGTGTACCTTTAATACACCATTTGGCAGGTATAGGTTTAAAAGATTACCCTATGGGTTATGTTCAGCCCCTGAAATTTTTCAAAAAAGAAACTTTGATATTTTTGGTGATATTGAAGGATGTGAAATTTATTTTGATGATTTAATTATTGGAGGGTCTAGTGAAAAAGAGCATGATCAGATTTTAAATAAAGTCTTACAAAAGGCTAAAGCAAACAATGTAAAGTTTAATAAAAACAAGTTTCAATTCAGAGTAAAATCAGTAAACTTTATAGGACAAATTGTTTCAAATGAAGGAATTAAACCTGATCCTGATCATGTCAAAGCCATTATAAAGATGGAAAGACCTAAAAATAAAAAAGAGTTAATGAGATTATTGGGCATGTCAAAGTACTTATCGCAGTACATACCTAACCTATCTAAGATAACCGCGCCTATGCGTTATCTTACTAGAAGTGATATTGACTGGCAGTGGCTACCTGAACATGAACAAGCGCTTAATCTGTTAAAAAGTGAGTTAACAAAAGCACCAGTATTAGCTATATTTGATAGTTCCAAACCGTTAACGTTACAGTGCGACTCCTAAGGATGGTCTTGGAGTTTGTATTTTACAAAATGGACACCCTGTCTTGTATGGATCGAGAAGTCTTACAGAAACTGAACAAAGATATGCTCAGATAGAAAATGAACTTTTAGCCATAACCTATGGCCTTAAAAAGTTTCACCAGCTAACCTATGGCATACTTGTACATGTTCAAACCGACCACAAACCTTTAGTAACCATTGTAAATAAAGACCTTTCTAAAGTGTCTTCTAGGTTGCAAAGATTATTGCTTAAATTAATTAAGTATCAAATCAAAATTGCTTATGTACCGGGTAAACAAATGTTTATGGCAGATACCTTATCTAGAGCTTACTTAAAAGACCCAGTTAAAGATGATCCAGAATTAACATATGTAGTTCACTCACTAAGTAACTACTTACCAATGACTGTAGAAAAGAAAACTAAGTTCAAAATAGAAACAGAAAAAGACCCAGATTTAAGTTTGCTCAAATACTTTTTTGTAAATGGCTGGCCAAACACAAAATCTAAATGCCCTAATAATGTTAAATTTTACTTTAATTTACAGGACAAAATTACAGTAGAAGATGATTTGTTATTTTTAGATGATAAGCTAATTGTACCAATTTCATTAAGAAAGGCCATGTTGACTTTAATTCATGAAAGTCATTTAGGGATTGAAAAATGTAAATCAAGAGCACGACAAGTGCTATTTTGGCCAGGTATGTGCAAAGAAATCCAAGAAATTGTACTTAAGTGTAAAATATGTGAAAAATTTCTCAAAAGTAATGTCAAGCAACCGATGATTAGCCATCCACCACCTGATAGGTCCTGGCAAAAGTTAACCACATATATTTTTGAATTTGGGTCCAATGACAATTTGGTTGTAACTGATTACTATACTAGATGGATAGAAATAGAAACTTTAAAAGGTAAAACAGCTAATCATGTAATTCAAAAACTCAAATCTATATTTGCTAGATTTGGAATAAAAGACATTTTGATCTCAGATAACATGCCTTTCAACAGTTTGGAATTTAGAAATTTTGCCTTTGATTTTGATTTCTTACCTGTAACCCCAAGTCCACTTTACTCTCAATCTAATGGACTTGCGGAAAAGTCAGTTTCAATAGCTAAAAATATGCTTTGAAAAGTTTACGAAGGGGGTCAAGATATTTTTATATCACTCATGGAATACAGAAACACTCCAAGTAAAGAAATTTATCTCCAGCACAACTTATGTTAAACAGAAGGATTAAAAGTAAAATACCCACCTCATCTAACTTACTTAAACAAAATAATTATAATATCAATATCAAAGCTAAACTTATAGCAAAAAACATTAAGACAAAGATGTGGTATGATAGGGGTGCTAAAGATTTACCTGATTTACAACCCAACAAATCAATTTTAATACAAAAAGACAAAGTTTGGGAACCAGGTCGAATAGTAAACAAACACTTAACACCCAGATCTTTTATTGTAAAACAAAGTGATGGTAGGGAAATTAGAAGGAATAGGAAAGGATTAAGGAAGTCATTGAATCCACCTCCATCCTTTGATAATCCAGAGCCCAGCATAAATGATCCAATCCCTCAACCTCCAATATGTAGTCCTAGACCTATCCAACCTGAGATTATTCCTACAATACAGCAAACCAGTCCTCAACCAAAGTCACCTCCATCACTAACTATGCCTGAACTTGCGTCTCCTAAAATAACTTCCAGAACGGTTAGAAAAATAAGAAAACCTATGAAACTAGATTTATAAGATAAGTCTTTATAAACTAGTGCAATGTTTAAATTAACTTTGTTGGAGGGGAGATGTTGTATATTATAAAATAACATTAACATTTACATGCATTTACTAACAGATTTAAATATTAATGTAATTTATAAAAAAATATATAAAAGGGCTACCAAAATCTTAGTAAACAACTGAATTTCAAAATTTAAAATACATAAATTATTACTATATTTGTTTTTCAGTAACTCATTGTTATTAGTATATTTCACTTGTGCAATATGAATTACCTTCATCTAAAAATTTTTTAAATAACTATTTATGAGGTTGTTTTTGTTAATATTTAAATCCTTCTGCATATACCTTTATAACTACATTGTCTATTAGAGCAATATATTGTTTATCTAACAGGAAGGTGGGAGACTGTTCACGTTTCATACAAGACATTAGCATTCCTAACATATGTTTTGTAAAATATATGGACTAGTGTTTGCCACTTTTGTCAGTTATTTAAAGATTTTTATAGATATGTGATTCTAGCAGTCCATGTTTAGAAAGTTTGTTATTGGGAAGGAGTTTTGCCATAAGATTCTATGTTATTTTGTTGAGGAAATATATACTATTTGTTATAAAGAGGAATCCACTATAGAGAGGTTAAAGAAGCTTTTACTGTATAACTAATTGAAAATAAATAAATAAAAAGTTTCACCCTCATCTATACCATTTTTTCATTATTTTCTAAATATTGTGTATGGTGTTAATCTGATAATATATGGTATTAATTTTAGTAATACAATATTTGATTTTTATTTATCTTTTTAGCCAATGAATTATTCTTCATCTTCACCAGGAAATTATGGAGTAAGTACTCGTTAATTACTTGTATTAAGAAAAATGAAATATGGAAAAAAATACTTTTTAATACTAATATTTGAAGGTTTTGGTAAATATTTAGTTTTTTACACTTATTATAAAATTCAATATAAGTTTATTTTGTTCAAATGTATTTATTACATTTTTAAAACTAAATAATCTTTTTTACAGAAACTTGTTCAAGTTGATTTCAATTTTATTAGAATTGAATATGATACAGTGTAATATCTAACACCTAAACTTCATTGGAATAATGTTAAGATGATTTCATCTAGCTTACTACTTATCCCATTATTTTTCCTATAAATTTATTAAGATTTAATTTTTATTTCATCACATTTATTACACTTAATAAAATAAATATCCATGTATTTGAAGTCAATTATAAAACATGAATTCAACATTTTCTAATAAATGGTTATTGTGCCAATTCCATGACCATTCAAAAATTAAACCCAACTATGCTTTACTATTTGTTGTCTTTTTTAGTATTATTAGCTATAAATACCTGAGTATCTTGTGTATGTTTCAGGGACCCCCTGGCTCAACAGGCCCTCCTGGTCCAGGAACACCTATAATGCCTAGCCCACAAGGTACTCTTCTGTACTAAAACATTTTCTCCATATTTTTTTAAATCAATAAAGTAGCTTTGATTATGCATCATCACATTTTCACAGTGTCAATTTTTATACATTTTGTTCTTAATTTTATTTAGTAACTCCATTTAATGTGATTTACATTTATTTACCAGTTTCGGTGACCATATGGTCTAAGACATTACTCTAGTTTTATACAGTCCTGCTGATGATGGGGACATTAGTATTTGAATCCACGCCGCATGTACTCAGTTTTTTTTTTTCCTAAATCATTACCCACTCTCCCTCTGTGCAAATGTGGACACACTTCCCTTAAAATTAACCTTATAATCCCGAACACATCAACATAATTATAACACTGGTGTATAATATCAATAAGTAGTAAGAGAACTATTTATTTGTAATAATATTTTATTCCTGTTAAATTTAATACTATATAGCTCATATTTTTCTCTAATGTGTTATACATAAGTTTCCAGTGGTTTGCATAGTCCGATATTTGTTTATTATTATACCTTTTGATTTTAATTTATATTTTAGATTCCTCCAACTCTGGTGGTGAAAATATGTACACAATGATGAAATCTGTACCTGGGGGAAATATGCCAGGGGTAAGTTTATAATTATATGACTAAACTTATTGTTGATATATTTACAGAGTACTCATAAAATAAAAATACATTATTATAATATAATACTTCATCATAATCCACTGTTTCCTGCCTGTGGCTGGCTCAGTTTAGTAAAATATCACCACCTTCCTCGATCCTTCCACCATTCTTCCTCGTTTGATTGCTTCCATTCTTTCCCTCTCGCTTGCATACTCTCTGTCATCTACTTCGCCCAACTCTTTAGTGGCTTCTCTTCTTCTCTATCTTCAATACATGCCCATACCATTTCAGTCTTGCTTCCTCCATTATCTCGTGTACTCCCTGTACCCCCTCTCTTGCACAGACACTTTCATTTCTAAACTGGTTTCTCCTAATGACAGATAACATGCTCCTCTCATACTGCATTCCCATAGCCTCTACCTCCCTAGTCTCTCCTACACTCAATGTCCATTTTTCTGCCGCATATGTGACATGTGCTGCATACAGCAAAGTATCATAATGACCCAAAAATAAGCTGCACTTTTTTCCCAGAAACAGCCTTAATATTTAACCTTAATGCGGGCGATATAATCACACTCATAGATAATATCAAATTTTGTACCTCTATGATGTGCGTATAGTAATATCGATATATATTGAATTAGTTACTAATCACCAAATTGGATGGTGCGATATGCTTCTTAAAATAGATGAACCTAGACTTTCTATGCATCTTATTTATTCCAACACAAAGATAGCTGGCAAAACCTTAGAGATTAGTCCATTCAATGCATTCTACTGGTATATATTTTTACTACTATAGGGGACGAAGTGGATTTTATTTGCCTTATAAAAATTTATTGGCATGATGTTGCGCAAAGTTTCTCTTCTTTTGTGAAGTATTGTAGGCGTGTGTATTACATTCGGAAGTGATGAGATGGCAGCCATAATTGAATAAGATGTATTTCCCTACAAGTGATCTCATTCTAACTGTAAATATTTATTATGCTGTGCAAATGATCTCAATTCAATTGTAAATGCCATTTTGGTTTTTCCTTTTAAAGTGATTTGATATGAAGTTCTCATTTTCGGTATAAATATTGTTTTACTGCTTCATGTGGATAAGTAAACAGTGATTTGATTTTATCTATAAATATTGTTTTTCCTTTATAAGTGATTTGCATAAAATGAATTTATTTTAACTGTATATTTTTTTCCTCTGAAAGTGTTGCAAATTTGGGGTGCGGCTTATATTCGGGGGTGACCTATTTTTAGGTCAATACGGTATGCCCTATATACACTTCTTTCACTTAGAGGGCACTTCTCTTCTCCATAGCAGGTCGCTCACACACCTATGGAACAACTCTCCCTATAGTCCACTTCTCATGAAATCCTCTCTAATTCCATCCACCCTTTTCCTCAAACACGCTTCCAAGATATTTTACATTCTGTACTTTTCTCAGTTATACTCCATCAAACCTTAAGGCTTTATTAGGCCTTATCCTCGCCCTTGTAATTACCATCACGTCATGCATCGCCATTCTAAATTTCATTCCACACTCTTTCACTTCATCATTCAATCCTTGTAAATGCTTCTGTACTGCCTTTTCCTTCTCCTACCATACTGTCAAGTTATGAGCAAACATCATGGTTTTCATTCATTTCTCCTCAAGTTTTCCTGCCACTATCCACTATATTTATGACAATTTCCATTACCATTACAAATAGTAGTGGTGAGTGGGTACTCCCCTGCTTTACTCCCGTTTTTATTTGGAACCACTCCTTATTCTAACCTTCTGTATTAACACAACTCCTTCTATCCTCACGCATGCTTTTCACTCTCATTAAAGCTCCTCCATCCTTCCCCCATTGCTTTCCAAACTTTATTTTATCCACACAATCATATGCCTTCACCACATCCATAAATACCATTACCAAATTTTTCCCATATCCATTCATACCTTCTTTCCGTCAGTTGCCATATGGCAAAAATTAAGTCTATTGTATACTCTATTCCCTAAACCAGTGCATTTACTCTCTCCACCATCCTTTCATTTTATTTCTTAAGGCGCGCATACACGGTGACACCTAGAGGCGACACTTGTGTTTATAGCAGTAGCATGGTTTTCCACACGTACCACAATTTTTGGGGCTAGATCAGTGTCAGTTGTACACTCATGTCAAGATCAAGTGTCATTAAAAGTGTCACTTCTGTATACACGAATTTAGACTTAAGCTAGATTGGAGGTCCACTCGACCACTGGTAGCTTATGTGATTTAGCCAACATGGACGAACGTATACTAGCCGTCATGGTAACCGCTTGTTAAATTATAAAACGAAAGAAGAGAAGTGTGGACAAAGGATTGGATGGGGGGGGGGGG
>CABFVX010001380.1:56760-75104 GCA_902151425.1 Timema shepardi | reverse complement strand
CCCCCCCCCTCCCCACCCTCCACTGTCAACTTATTCTTAATGTCAGAATTTTCTTTTTTAGGCGACTCCTATCATTCTCTGATGTTTTTATCCAGGATTATAGTGCAGACTATCTTCAAAATTGTTTCAGAATGCTGTCAAACTATATTTGAAGTTTTGAAGAAAGAATACTTGAAGGTATGTAAAAAGTTTTTATATCCCAAATATAATTTATTTAAGCAAACCAATGCTTATTTTTTAAATTATTTATATTTCTTACTTCCACTCCCATCTTCAGGCCTTTTTTTTATTAAAAGTGATTTTATATCCATACATTTAATTATTTAGTATGGTTTTTACTTTAAAAAACATTTATTTTATTTTTAAAAAATGCCTTAATATGGGAGCGAATAAATAGTGAAATGTCACCTAAGAAATATAAATATTATAAAAAAATAACTCATATTGCTTAAAAAGTTATGTCTAAAATATGTAAATCGTACCAATAAGGAAAAAACTGTATAGCCGTATTAAAAAAAATTAAGAATCCAAAACCTAATTAGCTTACAGATTAATGGAAAAGTTGCCAGTATCATCTCCATCATCACTAGACCATACCGTGCTCATGGGCATTACTGCTGCAGACGCATCATCCAATCCTTCCATTTAAAAAATGGCTTCTTGGATTTTGCGTTTTAAGTTTCCTTTGGTATTCCTCTGATCGTAAATTCCATATTGCTCAGGTTACACAGTTTTCAAACGTTTGGGCGTCATAATAAGTAGTCTTATTTTGATTCATTATGTCTTAACGCCTTCTCCAAAACTTAATATTTTTATTTTTTATGTTTTGTGAATATTTTTACACATGTCTTCTAATTTACACCTTTGTTGTATTCCTAACTAAAGTTTCAATAAATTACTATTTTTTTAATTATACATTTTATGAATAATGAGTTTATTCTTATAATTTTCAAAAGTATAAACTGTAGTTTCAACATAATAAATGTAATCAGACCTAAAAACTACAAATTATAAGTGAAAAAGATTATACTATCCATAAAAAATATATCAAAAATAAAAATTAAATTAATTTTTTTTTTTCCCAGATACCTTCTTCAGAGGACATATGGAACGACATTGTATGTGATTTAGAAAGGATGTGGAATTTCCCAATTGCATTGGAGCTTTCGACAGCAATTATATTGTTATGCAAAAGCCATCACATAGCAGAAGCATTTATTATAATTGCAAACAATCATTCGGCCTTGTTTTGATGGCTATGGTTGATGCAAACTACTAATTTATATATGCTGATATTGCCTGGAATCAGAGTATCAGGTGGTGGTGTCTTTCAAAATTTATCTTTATTGAACGCTCTGGAAATCAATTCACTAACATACCCAAACAGAAACCTCTTCGGGGTAGAGATAAACCTGTTCCATTCGTGATTACAGCCGATGTTGCTTTCCCATTGAAACCTTATACAATTAAACCCAACCCATACAAATACAACCAGGACCTAGTTGAATTAACAACTATAGATTGTCAAGAGCTAGATGGATTGCAGAGATTTTTTTGATTTGGTTCCAAACAGGATTCAGAATTTTAAGAAAGGGTATTTTATTAGCGCCAAAAAAAATGTGAGAACTGTCGTTTCGGCTATCGTATGTTCGTATAACTTTCTTATGACTACAGATTCATGACAAATGTATGTTCCACCTGGTGCTTTTTATGATAAAACAGAAGAAGTAATCCCAAATGGAAGTTGAAGAGATGAAAACTTACATGATAGCAAGCTCTTTCTACTAGTTAGAAATCTCAGACATAATTACAGCATTGATAGTAAAGAAATACAAGAAGAGTTTAAAAATTATTTTGTGTCACCCTATGGTGAAATGACTTGGCAATATAGCTTCATATACGTCATACCTATTATCATTGTTATTATTTGTGTTTAAATATATTTTATAAATCATTAAAATAAAATGTGACCATCAAAATAAAATATAGTACTTACAAAATTGCTTTGTGTTTCTGTACAAAATGAATTGTAGCAATATCACCAGACCTTTGGCCACTTTTCCTCTTCCTTGTTTTTCTTAATTCACTATTCAACTCAGTCCTAAAGTTATGAAGCTTCCGGCTGACTTCTCCCGCGTTCGTATCAAATTGTTGAGCAAGTATTTCCTTTGCACAGGTACGTCTTAACGATTTTTTTAAATCTTTCAATTAAACATATCACAGCAGCGGAACACTTTCCAAAAATAATATTAAGGTTTTTTTTTTTGACATTGTCAAACTATGTGTACACGACGATTATGATATGAGTATCGGCACCCACAAAATATTTTAAGAAGATTGGAAACTCACTAGAGTGCTCAACGACACTGAATCCAACCTGTTCATATGATAATTGCTGAGAGACTGGTGGCACTGTACACATATACTCCATTCACGGTAGGAATTACTCTGAAAGGTCTTTTTCACTACCAATATCCTACCATATAACAGATTTATGGTAGGGAAAAGGCCTTTCAGAAAACAATTCCTATGGTGAACAGACTTTACTGACACTTAGTATATACATTTAATCTAGACACAAAAGTGTCTTCATAAATGCCATGCTTAGCTTTAGTCTCCTTTTCAGTATCTTCTCACATATTTTTGTACATTGGCACATCAGCGTTATCCCCCTATATATTGTACAGATCTTCCTGTCTCCTTTCTTGAAAATAGGTATTATAACTCCCTTTTTGCAGTCTTTTGATACATGGTTCTCCTTCCAAATAACTCTCAGCACCCTGTATAACCATTATATACCTACTTCAATTGCTGCTCTTATTATTTCCACAGTCATTTTGTCCACACCAGGGGCATTGGCTTTAGTGTATCCTCTTTAGTGCATCCTCCACCTCTTTCCCGCTATTCTGCTATTTCTTCCTGCTCCTCTGTTTCACTCTAATTTCTTTCCTATTCTGGANCATCCTTTTAACTTCTTATCTTTGCTCTCTTCTCCAGCTTCTTACCTGGCTATATAAAACCATACTTACTTACTTACTTCCTTCCTCATGCCATTCCAGCATTTCGGTCCATATTTGTATCCAATCCTTTCTGGCTATTCGCATCACTCACTTCACTCTTTTCTTTTTATCCTTTGTTTCCTCATTCCTATTCTTAAAACTCCTTCTGAAATCTCTATATTTCTCCTCCATTGATTCCTTCATCCTGTCTTTCCACCAGGGTATCTCCTTCCACTTTTTTAGGCTTAGAACTTGTACTCGAACATACCTCCCCTGCAGCTCCCATCAAACTGATCTTAAACCTTTCCCTTTCCACCTCTACACCTTGCAACTCACACTATGGCATTAAGCTTTGTCCCTCTCTTAGGTACAGCTCTTTTCCTCCTTTTTTTTTCCTTCACACCATTATTCTTTTTTCTCGTCTTACTACCACTGTTTTCTTATATTCCTATCCCTGTATATCTGCCACCAACAACCTATGATCACTGTATAAGGACACACTTGTTATTACCTTGATGCTGCCTTTTCATTTCTTCATAAATATATAAGTAGTCCCATCACCGACCTTTGCTCCCCATCTCAACTGTATTTAGTAATTTTATGTATTGCCTATAACTCCAACAGCCTTCTACTCTCCTCGTGTATCTCTTCTATTCTTATTTCCCTAACACCTCAAACCCTTTTGTCACTTTTCTAGATATTCTTCAATCCTTTTCTTTTCTTCTGCTGTGCACCCCACTTGTGGGGCAGACACTTGTATAACCTTCACATTTTTTCCTCTTATCAGTTATTGCCATATTTATTATCCTTTTATGTATCCCTACTACTTTTGTCTGAAGCCGTTCTCACACCAAATGGCCTACTCTCTTTCTCCTCCCTTCATTTCCCATCCAGCCTTTTCTTTAAATGTCTCATGCCACTCCTTCTCCACTTGGCTTGTTCAGGCCCAGGACAACCACTCTCCTCTCATCCATCATGTTCACAAGCTCCTCCAAGATTCCAATCAGTGCTCCAATGTTCAGAGTCCCTATTTGTAGCTTATGTTTGTCAAAAAAAAAAAAAAAAATCAAACCTGGCATTTTGCTTTATTTTCTTGAGTACTTTGTTTTGTTTTGAGTACGTGCTTACTTAGCCTGTTGTTACCTCCTGAGTATGGGATACTAATGGTGTAGGAGATACTAATTGTGTAGTGATATGTAATACAAGGTGCATAACTAGTGGGTTCTGTTTAGCCTCTCCTACTAAATTCTGATCTCACCACAAAGTGATGTACCCTGGGATCTTAGTAACCTGGTGGAGGTTGGGTTGAACACCTGTGGAAACGAGATCACATGCAGACGAGAGACAGGAGACTGACCAGGGCCAAAACCAGCAAGCTTGGAATATTACCCATAAGTTACAGAAACCTCAATTAGAGCGATTTAAAGATTGTGAAAGGATACATAATTTTACAATAGTCACTATATTCTTAATACAGTTAAAATGTAACTAGAGGTGTGCATATATTTGAAAATTTAACTCAACTTTGGATATTGGTCAGCATTAAAGTTTGAATTTGTAAGCCAGTAAAATACTCATGTTAACATACAATTTAATGTTGAATTTTGTATTTTTATTTTTTCCTCTTATATACTCAGTTTTTGCTGAAAAGTTTCAGCTTTAACATTACCAATTACACTGGTCCTTTCTTTTAGACTGCACCAAACTCGACCATTGAGTTAGTCTTGCCACCTATTAAGGTAAACGGTGTGTACATCACAATTTAATATTCACATAACACAAATCTATAAAAGTTAATTACATGTTGTGATAAATAACTTAAAATATATATCTTAAGTTTTAAAATCTAAAATACCTTGTTTTTACATAATTAAAAAATCAAGTCTCAATAAATTATAGGATTAAATTTTAAATTTACTGAGATTGTAATCGGAAACTTAATTATGATTTCTGAAGTAAAGTTTTAAAAAACAATCCATGAAAATATGTTTGAATGTGAAGATTTAGCAATATTACAAAAAATAGCCCCATTATTCCCTATCCGTCTGGAGTGTAGTTGTTCACTTGGTGCTGGCTTTTAATCTGAGAAAGAAATTAGAGCATTAATTGTGTTTTTAAGAAGTATCTAGTACACTTTTATTCTCTGGCGGTTATTCTCTATCGCCGCCACCCCCTCTCATCTCCACCTCCAAAACCACAAACTTCAAATACAAAACACATGCGAACAAGTAGAGAGCGTGAGAGAGAGTAAACATTTAGTCAGTCCTCACCAGACACAATGCAAGGCAAAGAAAGAACCTTTTTTCAAGGATCTCTAAATTGAGAGTCATAAATCTAACAACCTGAGCTCTGGTATCTATTTAAAGAGCAGCTCTAAATCTGAGTATTCATAAAGCCTTAACACATATCAACAAAAATTGACAGCTATTAAAGTAAATGATAAGATTGTTAAATCACTTTTATCTGGTAACCCTCCTTTAGGGATGGATATCAGGAATTAGATTCAACAGACATTTCAAATCGCCATTTAATCTTTATAGTAATCATGCTCCAGCCACTTGCTCACTCTTGTATCATCTGCTTTATTATGTATTTTCCTCAACCAAGATCTTATAAATTGTTTTGTATATTGTGAATACCTAATAGGTTTCCTGAGCAAATTAATAGACTTGAGATAATTTTCATTATAAAGGTTTTTCTTTTTTACTTTCTCTTGACCCCTTGGAAAGGGAAGTATGGTGTTTGTTAGAAGGAAAAAAAATTATCCCTAGATTTTCATAAATGTCGATGACATGCCCTGAAACCAAAACATCGTTTTCGCATTGTCATGTATCTCTATCGGTTTGGATCCAAAACCAATTTACCGATTGGTCTAAAACTTGATATTTAGGGTTTTCATAAGGTTCCGCTGATGAATTTTTGGAATTAAATATCTAGCCCTACAATTAAGGGTAGTATAATGAACATCATAAAGAGAAAAAATCAATTTTCTCAAAATTTGCTATAACGATTTTGGTTAAATTTGGTATCAAAGCAGTGTTTAACATTAGATATAAAATAGTATATCTTATTTGGCCATAAAAATCATTTTAATGGTACTTAACTTTCGCAGAAATTTCCCATTTTGATAATATCTCTAACTATTTGAGATATGAAAGAACTTATCCTTGTAAAGTTGTAGTATTATCGAAAATAAAAAATTTCTAATTGGAATATATTTTTATAAAATCAATAACTTCTGAGCTATAAGCAAATACACATATTTTTATGGACCACTTTAAAAACAAAAACGAATTGATATGCTCTTTGTTTGACAGAAATGTTTGTTTTTTCAAGGTTTCTTTAACACTGTGTATTATTTCAATCGTGCTATTTTGTGGAGTGTTTCTTTAGCAATGTGTTTTATTTTATTTCATAATTCTTATGATTATTTAGTAAATGTGTTTATCTTAAGTTTTAAAAAAAAGATTGTTGGTTTGGTGCATCATACTGTTTATTTTCTGAAGCATTGCCATTAATAAAGTTGAAGACCCCTTCAACTTCAGCAGATCTAAGAGTCTTAACTCATATAATCTTCACAGCTTGTTTAATACTATTTTTGCCAAAGGAAAGTCTCGACAATATTTTAAGAACTATTCTATAATCTCCAGTGAGACTTGTCTATATTGTTTTAATTGATATTTAATTGGATAGGTGTCTCACTTTTGTAAGTGTGGCAATTGACTTTTGAGTTCCTAATACCACATAGTGAGTAAGTATTTCAGCCTTAACACACCATTTTGTCGGAATTAATTTATCATAATTTCCTTTAGCATATTTCGTTTGAAAGGGTTATATAAACAAGATTTGATCATTTGACACAATTTTAAAATATTTACGTCTTGGCTTTATAAAGAAATAAATAATAATGATTTTTTTTAATAACTTGTCATACTAGCCACAGCTTGAGTAAAACCTAATTTTCCAGTTTATTTTTCACCTTGATATACTAATTTTCCAAAAGTTTGTATATAGCACAGTATATGCCCACCAAAGCTTGGTGGTTTTCATATTTAGAGACACCCAACACTGTCTTAATAATCTGTCAATATTTGAGTTTTAAATTAAACATTTATAAAAGGGTAGAAGGGCAGGGCCTACGACTTATCAAGAGTTGACAACTGAAACACAATGAATCAAGAAACAAGCAATAACAGGTAAGTGGGTAGGCCTTGCACTTCTATCCACCTTTTCAATTTTTTTATTTAATACAGCCGTTTGGTGCCAGTTTCCCTTTATTTATTTTTAAGGTGCTTCTAAAACCAATTCATGACCTTAGTTTTCTTGGATGACAGATCAAAATGTTACTAGAAATATACCCTAAAAGACCACCACGCCAACAACTTCCATCTATCACTTTGGATAACTAAAGAAAACAGATGGTAATATCTGACTGTTATAGTTAGTCAAAGTAATTTAGGCCAATATTATTAATATATTTATTTAAGGTTGGACACAAAACTTATTTATCGTTTTATTCCATTTAAAATAATTAATATTCACACCACTTTCGCAAAGAAAATGTTAACGAACATAGCTTCAAAATGGCGGCGGACAAATGGCGAAAACAAATTTTTTTATAGCGATGCACCCACGCAGTGAATAAAAATATTTTGAAATATGATAAAATAATCATAAAATCATTTATTATATATATATATAAAAATACAAGTAATTTCTATTTTCTAGTAAATACAATGGTTCCAAATCGAATAAGTACTTTTAATTTTGTTTCAAATATTGTTTCGAGTTGGATAAAAGTAAATTATTAAAAGCAATAAAAGAGTATGAGAAAATGTAAGTTTAATTTATTTTAAATGTAAAATATAACAAGTAATTTAAAAAAATTACATTTATAACAAAAGTGATCTTTTATAAGTGTTGGCAACTCAAAACCTAAACAGATGATTTTAGAACTGTCATCCAGGTAAAAACCTATCGTGAACGGACATTACACCGTCATATTATGTATTTCCAAGTCATTAGGTAATAATTTATTTTATTAAAGCTATTTTAGGAAATTAAAATTTTAACCAAAAGATTTATTTGTGTCAAAAGGAGATATCTGTACTTTTTTATTCTAGGATTGCTAAATACTATTCCAGAAAACTTTTCTCATTGTTTTGGAGCAACTTTTGGTTTCCACCCTAACATATTATTAGCTACATTAGAGCAAAAACTGATAAAATTATTCTACATATTTTCCTAGTTTGTAAAGTTTGATACAGATCTTTGATTTTTTATAGGTACTTTTTTAACGCTTGACAACAAATATCCTAAAATATGTTATATCATATTCATAGCATTCTTATTTTAATGCAACATATTTCTTAGATCTACTCAAATCTTCTATTTGTTATATTATTTATGTCTTCTATTTTTAAGACTAGAAGCTCTGTTGAAAACATAGGTATACCTAAAGGTTGGCCAAACCGTCTCCTTCCGAGGGTGCAGGCCTAGGGGTGGCGGGTAGGGGAAACCACCCCAGAAATTTGTCTCCAGAGCTCTGTTTAATGTTGTAAGATTAGACAAAAGCTCAGAGCTAAGCATTAAAAGAAATGGCAATACGGGATGAAGCTAGATTACAGCTCTTAACTCATAAAAAGAAATGTTTGTGTTTTCATTGTTTATTGCAATAAATGGGTATATGAAAACGGGCTTTCCACTGTTAAATTTTATAGTAAATGAATCACTAGTATATTAAAAAGCATATACTGGTAATTGTCTATATTGGATACCTTTTTAAACTTTACAAACCAATATTCTCGTGATATAAGTATTTAGGCTTATAATATATTTAAAAGTTAACCCTTAAATAGTAACATTAAACTTTGTTACAAAATTGTTAATGTAGGGTGCTAACAGACCCCAGTTGTTGTTTTTTCTAGCTTTGTTTGCCACTTTTTACTTATTTTCTTTAACTAATAAATTTGCAAGGAATTGTAAAATAATACTCATTTGAAACTGAAACCTCCTTTACCTAACCAATCAAAATAAAGACTCAAATAGTTGAGTTTTTTTAAATTATTAACACAATCAGAGTGAGTTGTTTGAATAATTGTTCCAATCGTCTGAGTACAAACACCTGTAACTCAGAGAACTCGACTCATCTGGTTGTGGAAATAATTGTTCAATGGCCGTCTTCATTTTATAAATATATAAATTCCCAAAAAAGAATAAATAAACAAGTATCCTAAGGTTACACTCAACTTATTGATAACATTAAGAAAAAACACGAAATCAATTTTTTGATGTTTATTCATAGAAAATATAGTTATATATATGTAACATACATATATATATATATATATATAACAAAAAAAATTATTATAGTCATCAAGTGTGTAAATATTTATGATTAATCATGTAAATGAAAGGTAAATATAAAGATTATATCAAAGTTAAAAATATCATAACATTTGAAAATTTGCTAGAGAAAATAAATAAATTTATTTTAACCATCAGTTCTCATAAAAAACTTATTGTTTAAATTACGTTATATAGCCCCTGTATAAACAACACTATTTACAAATTTATATCTATCTCCACTAGTCGCATATAATTAATTATATGAATAAAAAATTATTTGAACCAGGCAGGATTTAAAAAAAAAAGTCATCAAGACTCTTATCATCAGTCATTATTTTACAAAAAAGGCTTCAATTCATATTCTAATTTTATAAGACCAAATCCTCAATGAATATACATAATATAAAGAAAGGACTAGATAACTCGCAATCTAATTTCAAATAATAAGTTAACCTTTCCTATTATTGTAAAATATAGAATGAAAATTCACAAAAGTAATATCCATAAACAAACTAAAACATCAGATCTTATTACCATGATTCTTTCGTCTATCATCCAGACCAAACATCAATATTAAAAATTCAACATATATTGATCTTATCAAAATAAACATAAGTCTCTGATGATAATATTATGAAATTATTCAAATTTAATTTCAGACTATGATTCTAAAATTTACCCATAAAAAATATAATATAATAGATCGAAAAGTTAATTTTGAAATTGTTATATAAATAAATTTAAAAAATTAAGCCGAAATGAAATTTGTTCTTACATTTTATCAAAAGCACAGCCAATGCTATGTATTCCCCTATCCGAACCATTATGGAGGCCTGGCATTCCCCACATTCACAAGTTGTGATTAATACACGTCTTGTTCCAAGAAAATCACTCACAGACATTTGAGTGCCCTTTATTTGGCTATCCGAGAGACTTAGCTCTGAATAAACTTCCAACTCATGATTACGTCCTCAAGTGTTGTTTTTAGGAACATTACAACTTAGCTTTGGAAACAAACAAGTGTGTCAGTTTTTCCAAAGTTTCATTGATAATAGCGCAGAAAATAAAATAGTTTTTTGACAAAGTATCAATACCAACTGTTTCAGAATACAGGATTGTGCAGTTAATTAACGCCTATCATGATAGTTACTATAAACTGAGGAAATCATACAACCATGACAAGGATAAGGCAACATTCAAAGTAAAGATTGAAAACTTCAAACGAAAATCGTCTTCACTCTTTGCTGTCTCAAAATGTAAGTGCAATATCGTTGTGAACTGCAACTGCCATAAAAAACAATTTGTTTGTGTTCCCTATATTAATTAACTGTGACGGCGAAAAATCTAAGAAGATTCCTGGAATCGAATTAAAATGTGTGTACATGCAAAGAAAGTATGGGTTAGGTAAAATAGGAAATTTGTATGTACAAGAATAAAAAAAAGGCAAGTGACTTAAAACAAACTAGGCCTATATTTGACATTTTACGGCCTTCACATTCGACATCGATTGAAGAGGAAACAACAGTATCCGAAGAAAATGTAAACTGTGAAAGTTATTCGTCCGATGGACCCGGTGATGATGATGATGGCGATGGAGAATCTGTGCCAATCGTTAAATTACTATGGCAGATGCGGATTAAATTAAAATCAACGGCATTAACTAGGGATTGATATTGTTGCGGCTTCCTTTAGTGACTACACCCATGTAGTTGATAAAAATAAGCTTAGAAGAAAAAAAGAGCATAAACGTACTGAGTTACAGGTTGAGGCTACAAATGAAGAGCTGAACGGACTCCACTTTGACTGCAGAAAAGATAAAACTTTAGTGATTGATAAGCAACATTTGAAACATTTTCGCAGAACCGAAAAAGAATATTATTCCCTTATTCAAGAAACGGGTTCGGTATACGTTGGCCATGTTTTGCCCTCTTCGGGATCTTCCATTGTTATTGCTTCTAGCATTATTTCTAATTTGTCTACACTTGGGATTCACCTTGAGGAACTAAATGTAATTTAGTGTGACGGTACATTAACTAATCTGGCTGGAAAAGTGGAGTAATTCGTTTAATTGCACTACACGTGAAAAGGCCATTACAATGAATTGTCATTCTGTCACTTATTTCAAAGTCTTGATGGTGACACTACAGGGTTTAAATCCTTTTGTGGTCCAATTGGCACACAGCTTAGTGGTTGTGAAAAACTTCCAATGATAAACTTTCCAAGTATTGAGTGTATGATTCCTGAAATACCGGAAAGTGCTCGGCAAAGATCAGTAATACCTGTTTGACATTAGTACTGCAGTAAAATCAGGAAAATATCCAGAAGATTTGTTTGTTCGTGATCCTGGCCTTCTTTCACACACAAGATGGTTAACTCCGGCCAAGAGAATTTTCAAATTATATTTAAGTGTAATAAATCCTTCATATGAACTTAAGATAGTAGTTTTTTAATCTTGAAGTCCTATTTGCCTGTGTGGCTTGATCAAGAAACGCAAGTAATTTACATATGGTCCTTAGCATGTGTTTGAGGATATTAAAACATCGTTGTACCTACCTAAACATTTACTTCAACTTATAGACCCAGTGATTGAACGTAACACATTTTTGTTTTTGCTCACCCTGAAAATTTGCTTTTGAGTATGATTGTAGATTAAAGAAAGCATATAAGAGAGCTAAGACTCAGACGAATTTTGAAGGCAAGAAACACAGCTCCTAAGGGAAACATAATTAGCTTCATGACACCTAAACTGTATTTTGCTGCTACAGAGTACACCTAGATGATTCATTGGAGTTAGTGCAAAGTATTGTCTCCCCCTTTGTTTCAAAGAGTAAGTGATAAGCACATTACATCAACAATTAGGCACAGCATCTGACTGGAATTCCAACTTGTCTCCTTGTCACCCTAGGCATTTGAACAGTGTGTCAAGCTGGTGACAGAAACGTCATAGAAAGTTCACGGAGCTAAGTCCAGGGATGGAGTAATTAGAACAACTCTCCTGCAAAGATCTATAATGCCTAAGATTTCCAACAAATCAGACTTTAAATTGGTAATTATTGAAAAGGAGTAAAATAATATTGTCTTAATGCTATAGTTCATCACTGTTATTATAATCAATTAAATGACAAAACGGCCGGGGTTCAATCCTCGGTCCCGGCACAGATTTTTTCTGATTACCAAACCCTTCCTTCACCTCTGACAAGACATCTTGTGAATGTGGGGAATGCCAGGCCTCCACCCTGGTTCGGATCCCACATTAGACTGTAGGTCCTCCATTTCATCTCCCAATCACCCTACCATTACACATTAGTGTAAGTGCGTATAACCCGAACGAGTAGTAAGACGCGGTGCTAATAATAATAAATGACAAAATGTAAAATTTGCTGGTTTCATGCAAAAATCGTTTTTTAAGCTTAATATGTGATTAAATATTGTTGATTTTTTATTTACCAATCAATTTTAAATATAACTTATTATGTACGTACCGTCAGCTATAATTGGTTTACATTTATCAGTTTTAACAGGAAACACAAGAACACTAAGTAAATATTTCAAAGAAACAGAGACTTTAGAAATACTGAACATACAAAAATAAACTAACGGAGCACTATGGTCAAGTAAACAAAGCACGCTGCAAAGCAATACCAACACAACTTTCTGGGGGGGAGGGAAAGTGAAAATGCCAGATTAAAACATATGCAGCTCATCAGTCAGTTTGAAGGTAGCTTTACTGCCATCTTTCGTAAATATTGTAATGATACTGATTTGGACCCCTCTTGTATATTTAAAGAGTCATGGATGAAGTGCATTTTTCTTTAAAGTATGGTATGTAAAAACTCCTTTTAATACTTCGTCCATGAAGAAGCACGTGCTTTTCAGAAATAATGCCAAAGTATATCACCATTAAAACTTATTTTTTCTTTCAAAATCAACTCAGTAGTATACCAAAAAAGCAAGTGATGCTAGCTCCCTCTAACCAAAAGGAAGCTAGCCTTCACGACACCTGTCACCAGGACTCTTTCGATTAGTTGGTTTTACATTGGTTGACAAGGGGATCCAAGGAGCAAGGGGTAGGTCATATTTAAGCTGCTTGTGCCTACGAACACACACAGTGCCACTAACTTAAATCCATAGAGTACACACAAAATGTTACAGAGAAATAATCCGTAGTTTAACAAAAATTGCATCATTTTACATATCTTCATACCGAAGATAAATACACTTTAATAAATCGTGTGCAACATAAAAGGTCTTATTTATTAAATTAACATATCTGATAATAATTCTGTATTGTAATAATTGACGCTTGATCATGGGCTATAAATACCAGTTATCTCACAATAAAAATCCAGTACTCGATAATAAAATCGCAATTCCATACCGCTTTAATTAGTTCTCAATCACGGGGCAATTATCAGCTAATTAAACGGTTTAATCAGCTCTCATCACCGACCCATAACATTTTAATTGGCGCCCAACGTGTACCGATTAATTCAATAAACGTATAATTGGCGCCCAGCTGTGACGCACAATCTTCCAATCCTCGAGGCAAGAAAGGGACTCCACCGACTGAGACACACTGCACACTAAACAGCGCACCATAAAGAACATCCAACTGAGAACTGAAGTGAAATAGGCAGAAGTTTCTCACACGGCACACCAACGAAGAACATCGTATTGAGGTGAAACAGACGGCACACTCGATGGCACACCGCACGTCACATTGACGAAGAAACAATCAAGTCAGATAAGCCATAAACATTTTTTTTTGTTATTATTATGTAAATTCACAAAATATAAAAAAACTCTGTTGTAATACTTTAGAAATCCTGTTAATATTAGTAAATTTTGGAATAGAGGATGGCGAATTTGAACCCAAAAGGGGACAGTGATACAAACAGCTGCTTTGACGAAACAGAATATGAAGATAGACAAAATAATCAGTAATCAGTAGTTCAGATAAGACAATAATGTTATTGAACCAGGACAAGGTAGAGTCATTGCTAGAGGAAGACGAACAATATAAGGATATACAAGGAAATTTAATTATTGGAGAAAGTAAAATGGCAGACCAGGAAGGGCATGAAATAATAAAGGAACCAACAATGGTGGAACTCGTAGGAGATTTAAATCAGTTTATGAAAGTGCTATTACAGCAAATGGCAGCGAATATTAAAGAAACTAATCAGATTATATAAAAACTAAACAGGAAATAAAAGTATTAATTAGACAGGGAAAAGTAGCAACTAATCATAAAATAGAAGCAAATAATAGTAATTTCAATGAGAAAATGATCCAATCCAGGATCAAACCAGATAGTACGATCCAGTCAGAGATCGAACTGAAAACCACGATTCAGTCAGACACCAAATCAAAAACAAAGATCCAATCCGAGAGATCTGATCAGAAAACGATCCATTCTGAGATCAAACCAGAAACTAGGTAGGAAACTAAAAAGAATAAATAAGGGTTATTTTCAATACATCCCTCCGAAAGTCTGCGATCCAAGAGGTGGTTAAAAGTTATTTAAATTTCGGATAACTAACAGTATATTTGATTAAAATTTTAGTCTCTAAAATAAAATGAAAAATAAGGATAGCTATAATTATTATGTAACCGCAACTACCACCATAGTAAATGTAGTAATATAATGTAACTATAATTACTATATATCGCTAATAAATGTGTAACCTTTAATCCAACTTTGGCCATGGTAATAAATGTTAAAAATATAAATTTAAGTAAATATTCAAAGGTACAAATTAGGTGAATTAGAAATAGTGCTTTTTTTTTGTAAGGTATAGCAATGCTATTTGTTAATACAAACCTAAAATAGATATTGTAAAGTAAACAATTAGCAACCACAAACTCGCAAAGGTAGGATTAATCCTTCTTTTGTAATATAAAAAGGGTTTATTTGTTAACAGCACAATGTTCCCTACATCACTTTGATGTTATTAAATAAACAAACGCCTATTGTTCTTCCCTATGACTCCAAAACAACCTTGCAGGTAAACATTTTTTGTTCAAAAATGAAAGGAATAAACTCAAGGACAGTTACTTAGAAGGACAACCAAGGAAATAAAAAATATTTTTTTATGAGTAAGATTCAAACCCTATTTACAAACATGAAATCTTTAAGTTTAAAAATATAAATTCTGAACGAATCCTATTAATCTCATTTGGATTTAAAATAGTTACTCACAGGAATCACTATAAAACCAAAATAGGTAATAATAAGAGAACAAATAGATAATAGGACAAAAGTATGCCTTTAGGAAGGGACATGGACCCTTTGAAGCATATGGATAGAAATTTAAGCGAGGGGTTGGTTACATTTGTGTAGGTGTGGCTAATTAATTAGTTAGGTAATTAGGATCAAACTTAATTACTATACGATCTTGGAATTTAGAATAAATGTTTCATTTTGCCAGTAGTGAATTTTAGAAAGTGACAGTTAAGATACGAATCAAAATATTTGATGGGGGTGGGGTCATTTTAATTTAATCAACTACTTTTTTTTTTATAAATTCATCAAGTATTGGTTATGACATCAATGGAATCAAAGAGTAAGCTAATGAGGTGAAAGATAAAATTTAAGATATCTAAAGAAATTAATTTAGATATGCACTTGAGTGCATTATCACAGTAAGTTAAGGTGAGTAGAAACATGAGAGGCCAGTTGTGTCTTGTTTTAAAGTATTTTTTTATATATAGGAGATAAGGTGTATTCAGACATGGACTTAGCAATGTGCAAGCCATGCTTCAATTTTTATTATTGGTGAGTCTGGGAACCACCAAGGATCAGATGGCAGTTATCATCAAACATAGAGCTAGCCAGTGTTGCCTATGAGTTATGTCAATCAATAACAAAATGAGGTCAGGCCTAGGTTTTCCACAAATATGTGATAAATGTCCAACAGTAAATCTGGATTGAAATTGACATATATTAAGAAAATTATAAAGAAGTTTAAAAGGGTAATCTGTGATTGCGTGATGTAACGACCAATAATAATGTAGCAACAAAGTGTGTAAAAAAGCTAATTAGGGTGTTGTACCTAATTAGGCTACTGTCATAGATTTTCAATTACAAATTCATTTTATTTATGTGCCCAAGGCAAGTAGGCAACATTTAAAAGGGTTTTAGTCGATATATAAAATATATATTTTCTTAACTAATGAGAAAGTAATTACCCAATTAGAAAGGGAAATATCAATTTAAATATTTCATGGTAGTGTGACATATGATTTAAAACTGATTTCAAGCGTACTATAAGATTCCATGATTGTCTTCTATACATTTGAACTACTTTAAAGATAATAAGGTTATGGTAATATAGTATATTTATGTTACTCACAAGGACAAGTTGACATCACGAAATAAAAGTAGAAAGAAATAAAAAGTGAAAGTTAGAGGGTAGGTTGACCCTGAACCTGAGCAGCTGTGTCACTAGTAAAGGTAAAAGAAAGTGGAAAGGCAGTTAGACCTTGGGTGAAGAGCCAGCAAGCACTCTTTAACAACAAACAACTAAACATTATAAAAATCTGATGTTAATATAAGGATTGAATATGTAATAATGTAAGATAACTTGCTCAGATGTTAATGTAAGTGGATTTAATTTGTAATAATGTAATATTCCTTGCTTAATGGCAAATCATCAATGATTCTATGATGATAAATAAAATTAATTCAAGATAGCATTTAAGAATGTGTAAGATGTGTTTATTTTCATATTAAGGACACTTTGATTAAATAAATTTTATGTTTAAATTCATGTTGTACTGAAAGTTTACCATAGTGGATATGGTTAACAATGATTGATTGAATAACTAATAAAACCCATATAAAGATTTGAGTTTTAATAGAAAAACGGTTAATCGATATTTGAATTAACATCTTGTGAATGTGGGGAATGCCAGGCCTCCGCCGTTGGTTCGGATTCCACGTTAAACTGTAGGTCCTTCATTTCATCTCACAATCACCCTACCATTACACATTAGCGTAAGTGTATATAACCTGAACGGGTAGTAAGACGCGGTGCTAATAATAATAATAATAATAGTAATAATATTTGAATTAAACATTTTATAAAAATAATTTTAACATTTACATTTTATTCTAACATTTCAAAATTTAAGGTACTTTGAGATACTTCAGACATTAACTTATATTTATTTTCAAGATTTTGCAGCCTACATTAAATTATATCTACATTTATTAAATTTAAACTAAACCTAATTTTACCTAAGCTCAAATACAAAATTAATTACTCAACAAAGCAATTTATAATTTTGTTAAAAATTCTATGGTATCACTACTCAAAGAAGAGTGCGACGATTTTTTTCATTTTAATAAGGAACATAAACAATGGAACATTAAATAAATAATAAAAAAAGAAAATTCTTTCTTTCCGTTTATTCATAAAGAAGACTGAACATTACAAACAAAAGCAATCAATTGTGAAAACATGTAAACAATGTATCATAACTATTGCATTGTTATACAAGTAATTTTAAATCAATTTTTATACACCTATACAATTTATGCAACTTACTCTCTACGAATTTATTCATGTTTAATTTTAAGAATATCAAATTTCAAATATGACTTAGCTTTTGCACAGTAAGGAATTTGCTTATATCAAAATTCATTAAATTCTTTAAGCTATAAGCAAATAAGGGGTATTGTAATGATATCAATTTGGACATCTCTCATATATTTAAAAAGTCATGGATGAAGTGCATATTTCTTTAAAGTATGGTATGTAAAATATTCATTTAATACTTCATCCATGTAAAATCAAACGATTTTCAGAAATAATGTCAAAGGATTGCACCATTAAAACTTATTTTTTCTTTCAAAATCAACTCTGTAGTATTTACCAAAAGAGCAAGTGATGCTAGCTCCATCTACCCAATAGGAAGCTAGCCTTCACAAGACCTGTCATCATGACACTTTCAATTAATTGATTTTACATTGGTTGAAAAGGGGGGGGGGGG